>MJUU01017142.1:28956-120597 GCA_002080025.1 Modiolus philippinarum | reverse complement strand
TGATACTGTAATAGACTCTAGAGGTAGAGATGTTCTTGACCTATGTATATCAAATAATAAATAAAGAATTTTTAATGATCGTTCATTCGACGACAGTGTGGGCAAATATTATGCAGGCAGTAGTGTAATAGACTACTTTATGGAATATGAAAAATTGTTTAATAATATATTGTTCATGAGTGTATCAGATTGAATGAGGAATCAGTTGTACATTTTCAAAATTCCTTTTTAAATCTCATTATCCAACAAGAAGGTAAGCTTTTTCAGACACAAATATTGCTCTGGATGTTGATAGTATTAACAAATCGACAGATAAACTTCACTCAATTATTGTTAAAGCTGCGACCATATCTCTCAAGAAAAGACACCAAAAAATAATAATAAAAAAAGAAAAGACAAAAAAAAAAATAATAATAATAAAAATAAAAAAAAGAAATGTGATAACAAGAGATAGTTTGATGAAGATTTTCTTAAAAAAAAGAGGAAAATTGTTTTTAACAAAGTTACTCTCATGTCCAAGTATCTAAGTAAACCTTTTATCAGGGGCTCCTTTTTAAAATCTAATACAGAAAACTCAACGTAGAGAAAATTTAAACAAAATCACTTTAAACAAAATATTGATGACCAGCTGAGCACACTAGAATCCACAAAACCTAAAGAATATTGGAAGCTGGTCAATATACTTTACGAAAAAATAAAAGAAGAAAATCATGAAAGTGCATAGTTAACAAAACTGGTTATTTCTCAAATTTATATTCTGTTCAAGATGTCTATGCACGAAAGATCCAATAAATTAAAAAAGAAGTGAAGTTACTAGAGGATGATTTTGGAAGCAAATCTAGGCTTCAAAATAACTCTGATCGAAATAACTAAGGCTTTATCCAAGATGAAGTCTGGAAAGAGTCAGGGCATGGACTCGATTTTGAATGAATTGCTTAAGTCAGCAACAGTCATTTTGAACCATTGTTTACATAAATTATATAACGCGGTATTTCTATCGGTAAAAAATCCCAATAAATGGTCTGAGGGTTACACCATTCCTATTTTTATATCTGACAGCCCTTCATTACCTACTAATTGTAGAGGTATAACAATAACCAACAGTACTGGTAAACGTTTCAATTCGAATCCATACTTAATAATAGGTTGAATAACTATTTATTGGAAAACAATATTATACACGAGAGCCAAATAGATTCACCAAAAAATCCAGAACATCAGACCATCTCTTTGTTCTTTGCTGTATTATTGAAAAAAATATGTAAATCTGGTAATAAGAAATTATATGTGTGTTTGTTGACTTTCAACTGTAATCCACTCGGGAATTAAACTCAAGTTATTACAAAATAATATAAGTACAAAAAGCAGAAAACAGCAAACACCTACAATGACAGGGAACTACAATCACATGTCACAATTTACAAGCGAACTTCACAAAAAAAAAAAAAAACAAGTAACTTATTTTATAAGATTTTTACATTGTAGTATGTACAACTATAGCAAGATATGTATTAGAATAGGTAAAAAACTGACTCATTCACCTCTCATATAGGTGTACGTAAAACAGATGTATTCAGTTCAAATATATTTAAAATATATGTATTCAGTTCAAATATATTTAAAATATATTTTATATGAGTATACATTCTTCACTTTATACTGATGACCTGGTGCTGATATCTGATCGTGCGTATCATTTACAAGAAAAACTACATTTATTACAAAAACATTGCAAACAGTACTGAGAGTTATTCAATTTATTATCTTCAACAAATCTGGTAAATTGATAAAGGATAATTTTTTAGTTGATAACTGCAACCTATAATGTGTCCAACACTATACATATCTAGGTATAGGGATGTCGTCTTCAGGAAAGTTCAATGAAGCCAGGCATCAGCTATATAATAAAGCATTAAACTCTAATTATAGTTTATACAAAGACTTAAAATGTACTGATACTTCAGTAAGTACTCTTTTATATAAATCATACAAAGACTTAAAATGTACTGATCCTTCAGTTAGTACTCTTTTACATTTGTTTATTAAAGGATCATTACCGTGCTGATATGGAAAAGACCATGTATTAATCTCTATTTAATCATATGATTATATCAATTGTTTTATTTAAATCAGAAGTATGGGGCAGCTCGTCTCTACATACAAATACTGACATATATGATATATACAAAGACTGGGAATTCGAGAAACAAAATGTCAAATTTTGTAAATATTTGCCTGGAGTAAATTAAAAAGTTCTGATATAGCAGTACTTTCAGAGCTTGGAAAGTTCCCTCTCTAGGTTAGACTACTAAATGACCAATCAGCTGCTGGCATATTCAAAAGTAGTACTTATATAAACAAAGCCATGCGACTTTCACTTTCAATATAACTCGTCTGTCAATATTGACAACATCTGAGTTTTAAAACGCTCAAATGATCATGAAATACTTCCGGATTGACCAGCATTTTTGATTTAGTGTCCTTCCTTACATGTGAAAAATACTGAAGCCTCGTCAATGAGTTCATGCATGCCCAAGGATCTGACAGGCAAAACTGGTAATTTGCATACCCCAGTTTGGTTAGGCGATAGAAATTTCTTACTTGACTTTAAAGTTGGGTCATCGTTTGGATATGTTACTTGGCAGACGTGCCGCTTTGAGAAATCTTTTCGCCGCATAAAGTGAACTTCAGGTAATTAAGAAAATTCACAAAACGTTATAATGGCCGCCTATGGAAAATATTTAGTGGAGTCTGACCTTTAAATAGACCTAATAGTGTCTCTTTTTTTATTCTGGCACAAGGCCCAAAAAATCAACCACTGAACTCTCTATTCAGAAGTCTCAATTGGATTATCAAATTACACGAAAAGGGAATATATTGTTGGTTCATTAGGTAAAAAGCTTGGTATTGACCTCAATCACTGTAAATCACTTAAACATCCTATCTTTAAAACACAATTGAAAAAGCATGTAAAGTTTAACTTTAATAATACCTGGCACAAAATAAGAGATTCTCATATTAAATTAAGAGGAATTTTTGTCTTGAAAAGTACCTGTGTCTAAAACATTGGTCTTTCAGAACAGCAATAGCCAAATTTAGAATAAGTGCTCATTAACTTATTGAATAACTTTAACTTATTAGAATAGAGACCGGAAGACAGCCCAGGGAGTAAACTAATTAACATAGAGGTGAGAGACTCTGTATACATTGTAGTAGTAATGAAGTTCATTTTCTAATGGAATGTTCTCCTTATGAGAATGAGAGAACTTCTTTATTTAAAACTATCATTGATACAAAAATGAACTTTTCTAAATAATCTAATATAGATAATTTTTTTGGGGGATCATGTATAATGAAAATATTGCAATTATGAACAAATAATAAGAATATATAATCCTTTTGAAAGACTAACAACTTATTATTTGATAATATACTTCGTATATAAACTGTCTATAAATCCAGTCAACGTGGAAAATTGCCCATCTCCCCGAATTTGCGAATATTTACGCTAATGCAGGGCCCAAAAATTTAAATATAGCGGTCTATGGTAGGAACCCAACGGGTTAGAATTAGAGACATGAATATCGAGATTTCCTTCCCACCGAGAAGATGTGTGTAATCTGTCTGTAATGTCTGTGCATTCGAAGAACAGCCAAATCCCTCGGTGGGAAGGCAATCTCGATATTCTTGTCTCTAATTCTAACCCCGTTGGGTCCCCACCATAGACCGTTATATATATATTATATAAATAACCGGATCTATATTATTGCTTAACTAAAAGATAATATTTCCATTTCATTCCACATTGATATTTGGATTTGAGCAGCTGGTCCTCCCTCCTGACAAGTTGTTTAATGTGTCAATCATGTCATCAATCAATATAATCATGTGTGAAAGTGTTTGCAAGGCTTATGTATGTGTTATGAGAGATGAGTAAATGTTACATGTACGAGAGTAGTCAACTCTGTAAATTCTGATATCCTTCGGGATCCTTGATTGGTAATAAAATATTCTTATTCTTATTATGCACGTGTAGATTCAGGGCAACTTAACTTTATTATTACAAAAGAGATTAGATCAAATTATAATATAAAATCTATAGTTAAAATTAAGTTACATAATAAGAAATTTAATATGCCACTGCAGCCTATAAAATTTATCTTATCGCTTCCGAAAAACTTACCCTTCAGTTTTGCAAAAACTAGTACCCACATCCGAATGGAAATCTCAAACAACTCCATTTTAATCTAACAGATTTTCTACAAGTAGTTTTATTAAGTACGTGTTGATTGCATGGTGAAACCTGCAGCCCGAAAATTTATGGCTCTCTTGTTTGTGCTGATTTTATAATAGCATGATTAAATGGAACTTTTGAATAGAAGTTGGTAGGATAATGTTTGATCAATTAAAAAAAAAAACTCTGTCTATGCATTTCAACAAAAACGTATCGATTACCTGATATAATATGAAATTCCATCATATATATAGCAAAGGGGTTTAATGACTTAGTTCCCGTTTTTGTTTTATGATTTAATTGCTCTCAATGAGTGCCCTGTGGTTAATTTATATATGCTGTAATTGTCTTCTGTTGATCTTTTTCTCAGACAACGGATGACAGCGATTGTAACTTTTTTACGCTCCCGTATCAATGAGACAAAAAAGACATGGATATAGCGTTGCTCTATATCTAGCAATGAATTACAAGAATGTACTCTCAAACCGGTTCTAGGGGCTGCCCTCAACTTACTATGAGGTATTTGCAGTGACCATTGTTGAAGGCTTAATAGTCACTGAAAGACGAAGAACAACAATAAAAGTGTTGTTTTATTAGTTTTGTCATTTTAGATATCATTTTAATGTTCATTATAGTTACAAACATAAGCTGTGTGGGCATGAACAATACGAAAAGTATTTAGAAAAAATTTGTACACACTTTAATTTATAAATCCGTCTCACTACTTTTATAAGTGAAGAGTATTGCAGTAAGAAGTCAACATTTGTCATTGATTCATACCTACATAAACATCGCTATAAAGAAAGGAATTGGTATGTTTCCGATCTGATAGGGTCAAAAATGTTCTTCTGGATTAAATGGTTTAACATAAAAGGTGTTATCCCAACCCATCACTTTTGCTTAAAAGATGTACTGAAATACTTTTCGCCCTCAAAGAGAAAGATAATTGCCAAAAAAAGGTTTGTTAACATTCATGTTTCCTAGGAACGATATTTTGTCATCTCTACAATTAGAATTAGTTTGAAATAAGGTTAGAATAATATTCGCCAAAAATTTGTAAAACATTTATATTTCATAGTACTTAAACTAACGACATTTTGTCATCTATTTTATTAGAATAGATAGGAAATAATATGAAACAAGAGGATGACATGCCTCCGCGGAAGGTTGAATCAAATTTATTGGAATTTTTTTAGTAATATTTGTGTCTGTAAGACACATACGATGCCCCCGCTAAACACTTGTAAATCTAGGTTGCAAAGATTAACTGTGTACCCTCTATTATTAAATCACCAAAAAATTAAAAGTTTAACAATGTATATTTTTGAAAAAAGAAACAAAATCAAAATACATACCACATGGACATCTTCGATATAGGTACAAATTAAATGCAAAATAAAAGCGTCCTAGCATCAAAACTGTAGGAGGAGTTATGCGGACAATCTGTGTACCCTCTATTAATAATTCACCCAATAAACGACTAAGTTCAACAATGTGTATTTTTTCTAGAAATGCATCCAAATAAAAATCCTTCCCACATGCACATCTTCAATATATGTACAAATGATCTGCAAAAAAAATTCCTAACATCAAAATTGTAGGAGGAGTTGCGCAGACAAACTATGTACCCTCTATTACTAAATCACCAAAAATGACGAAGTTCAACAATGTATAATTTTGACAAAAATTAACCAAAATCAAAGTCCTTACCACATGCACATCTTCAATATAGGTACAATATCATAATACCGAAGTTACTGTTAATTTATTTTCTGCATATGCGCATTTCGACAACTTATGTCTCATCAGTGCAGATAAAACCAAAACATTTGGAAGTCCATTAACCAAAACGTGTAAAATCTGATGGAGAACAAATAACCAATAAAAACTTCCTAGCATCAAAACTGTAGGAGGAGTTTGGGGACAAACTACGTACCTTCTATGAAAAATCACCAAAATAAGTTCAACAATGTATATTTTGACAAAAATGCACCAAAATCAAAATCCTTATCACATGCACATCTTCAATATATGTAGAAATGATCTGCAAAATAAAAGCTTTCTAGCGTAAAAACTGTAGGAGGAGTTGCGTTGACAAACCTTGTACCCCCTCGGAAGGACGGACGGACGGACAGGGGTAAAACAACATGCCCCTAGACTTATCGTCGCGGAGGTATAAGAATAAAGGAAATGGGCTAAATGTCAAGGAGACAACATCCCATATCCAGGTCAAAACGACCCAAAACAAGGCATTTAGGGGTCACCGTCCGGTCTTCAACACAGTGAGGAACCTCACATCATATAGCAAGCCCTAAATGGGCTCAAAAAGGTAAAAAAAGGTTAATAAATCAATGGAAACAAACCACACCCAATAACCCAAATATAAGGAAACTAAAATTTTATAAGAAGACAAGGACAAGCTAATGACCAACATATTCCTGACAGGCGCAAAAATGTTCTTGTTGATAGATGTATTAGTAGGGTACCCGATTTTGGGTTAACGGAATAACACACAGTTTGGAAAGAGGATACGATGGCGCATCGAAATGACGATGTCGTAGAGATTGAATTTGGTCACATTTTATTATCCCCGCACTTTCGAAGAAAGTTCGGGGATAATGTTATACATACCCTCCGTCTGTCCGTCCGTCCTTCCGGCCGCCCGTCTGTCCGTCCATCCGTCCGGCCATCCGTCTGTCCATCCGTCTGTCCGTCCGTCCGTCCGTCACACTTTTCTTGTGACACAAACTCCTCCTACATTTATGGATTTATGGATTTAATTTTGTTATAGAATTGTTGCATATAGTCTGTAGATGCGCAATAAGCTTTCGATTTTTGATATTGGTCTTGGTGCAAACAAGAGGCCCCATGATGTCAATTTTAACAAAGACCCAAAGATGTGGATTAGACACATGTGGCATTTGACGCAAACTCCTCCTATATTTTTGGATTTAGGGATCAAATCTTTATGCAGAATTGTTTCATGTAGTCTATAGATTTGCAGTAAGCTTTTGGAATTTTGGTTCCGGTTCCAACTTTGGTAAATTTCCTGAAAATGTCAAAGACACATATTTTTTTTTAATTTTGGCATATTATCTTATATTCTGACAAGTGTTTGGTAAAAAAACAAAATTCTGATAACTTAACGTTCTGAAAGGCGGTTCCAATTTTGGTTAATTTCCTGAAAGTCTCAAAGACCACTTATTTTTTGGAATTCTACCTAGCAACCATACTTAAAATGTTTGTGAAGCTTAGGACGAACATTTTCATCAATTGGATTTCAAAAATATTTGATTCCAATTTTGGTAAATTTCCTGAAAGTTTCAAAGACCACTTATATGTTTGGAATTCTACCTACAACTATACTGAAAATGTTTGTGTAGTTTAGGATGAACATATACATTAATTGGATTTAAAAAATATTTGATTCCAATTTTGGTAAATTTCCTGAAAGTCTCAAAGACCACTTATTTTTGGGAATTCTACCTAGCAACTATACTTAAAACGTTTGTGTAGTTTAGGACGAACATTTTCATCAATTGGATTTCAAAAATATTTGATTCCAATTTTGGTAAATTTCCTGAAAGTCTCAAAGACCACTTATTTTTGGGAATTCTACCAAGCAACTATACTTAAAACGTTTGTGTAGTTTAGGACGAACATTTTCATCAATTGGATTTCAAAAATATTTGATTCCAATTTTGGTAAATTTCCTGAAAGTCTCAAAGACCACTTATTTTTTTGGATTTCTACCTAGCAACCATACTTAAATTGCTTATTTAGTTTAGGAAAAATATTTTCATTATTGGATTTCAAAAATATTGATTTCAATCTTGGTAAATTTCCTGAAAGTCTCAAAGACCACTGATTTTTTGGAATTCTACTTAGCAACCATATATCCTAGAATTCTTTTAGTATCAATTATAATGACTATCAATAGGTAGATCTAAAAAACATTGAAAAAAAATATGCCAAGGTTGTATTACAACTGTTTTCTGTGTCAAACAGGGAGTGCGGGGATAGCTGTCGTTTCCGACAACATCTAGTTTTAGATGGGGTCAAAGGTCAGCTCGTAAAATTTTGAAAATTTTGATGCATTTTAAAGTGAGCTTGATTTCAAAAATAAAACTGCAACGAAATTCGAATATTGTTGTAAATTTTATTGGGGAAGTTCTTTAGTTTTACTTTTTATAATGATTTTTCTGTTGTCTTTATTCAGCAAGTTTCAAACGAAAGGCCTGTCATTTTGAATATTTGCACCTCCGTGATATGAGGGGTTCTTTCGGATATAAAGAACTGGGCATTTCTGACTTTTATTCGATTTTTCTTTAAAGGATAGCTTGAATTTAATTTTAAAACTAACCGCTAAAAATAAACTAAGTTTAAGCGAAATAAATCGTACTTTTGTTATTGGCATAAATAAGTCATTCCCTCCCCCCCCCCCCCCCNAAAAAAAAAAACACACACTGACATAAATCTTAGTAAGACCGTTTCCTCTGAAACAAAACCTTGTAATATTATCTGAAATGATATGGAAAAGAGATTTTAAACGTGAAAACAAATACACGTGCTTGGAAAATCAAAACATAAATAATGTAAAATTGTTACTAGATTCCCGCTATTTAACTAGACTTTGGCTTGACAAGTAATTTTGACAAGAAATGATTAGAGTTATCTTTCGTTGTACACTCAAAAGAACATAACCAATTGGTATGGTCTTCATATCGACTAACATTTGAAAGTTTTACCTAAATTTTGGCTTTTTATCTGTTGATTTCGCTTTAACGGTGGACATTACATCTATGATTTTTAGAGCATAGGTACAATTCGTATATGTACTTTCGTTAAAGTTGGAATATTTTAGAAATAAAGCATAGTTATTTCGCATTTAATGAAAATGTCGTTAATTTAGACTCAAATTTACCCCTATATTTATACCGATAAATTACAAACACCAGTCAAAAATAACTTGCATTCTATGATTCAAATAAATATTTCAGGTCTTGACTTTACCGTAAATAGCTTTTTATTAACATGTAAGAGAGCACTACTATTTTCTATAACTTTTACTATATACTATTTTCTATAACTTTAAAGATACCATATCCCAAGCACTATTTTAGGGTACCCTTAAAAAGGAGAAATTGGAGAAATCGTGAACACAGGAACTTTCTACGACAGCTAAAAATTTGAAATTTAATAGTTGTTCTATCATTTAAAACAAAAATTAGCCGTGTGTGATTCCGTTCACCCAAACTCGAAAACTAAGCGTCTTTTTGGACCCTGGGCACCCTACTATATGTGATTGTAATTTTCGGCCGGTGTAGGTGATAAATCTTATCTGCAGTTTGTAATCTATTCATATAATGTTGCATCTAATATACACAATTAAAGGATAGAGAGTAAATGCACACGAGACAAAATCTCTACAAATACATGATTATTATAATTGAAACTCAAATCAAGTGTTTGGATAAGGGTGTTTTAATGATATCTAATATCAACCATCACAATATGATATAATAAATCCAGATAAATGCAATATATCTAAGCACCAATTAATAATAAATGTAAAGAAAAAACAATTAACACTGAGAGCTTTTCTTCTAAAAAAAGCGGCATGTGGCCGCGCCGAACTAAACAACAATAATTCTATCTCCTGACTGGAGTGTTCATAATAAACCAGAGGCTCCAAGCTTCAATTAGGGACAATGAGAGTGATCTCCCATTGTCCTCTATTGAAACTCAAATCCAGTGTTTGGATAAGGGTGCTTTAATGATATCTAATATCAACTATCATATACTAAACATCACAATATGATATAATAAATCTAGATAAATGCAATATATCTAAACACCAACTCCAAAAAATACCAAACACTAGAAAAGAAAAAAGAAAAGAACAGATGAAGTTAAGGGGGTATGCTTATCATGAGATATTTCACTCTAATAAAGAATACATATCTCTGGTTACTGCCAAAGATGAACATTAAACATTTTGTAATATAAGTTTGGTACGAGTCACTTAACACTGAGAGCTTTTCTTCTAAAAAGAGGCATATGGCCGCGCCGAACTAAACAACAACAATTCTATCTCCTAACTGGAGAGTTCATAATAAACCAGAGGCTACAAGCTTCAATTAGGGACAATGAGAGTGATCTTCCATTGTCCACAATTGTAACAGATACCAGAAGTATACTTCTGTTGTGTGCCATGTACCTATGTTAAAATTATAAAATGAGTTATATCCCTTGTACGTGGTATATGACTTCCTATTTCAATGCATATGCATTTAGTTTTTGACTACCATGACCGCTTAGACCGACGATCAATTTCTGTAAGTTTAAACAAAACATTATACAGTATACGAAATCAATATATAGAGTTATACAGTTAAAATGACAATTAAACTACAGATTTATCAAACAAAACAGATTAGAGTGGTCTACTTTATTTAATGTTTGAATTATTCCTATCGACTTGTCTATTATTTGTTTCAGTTATATAATTAACATATCTTGGTACTTTAATCAAACAAATAGATAGATAATCCGATAAGTTCAGTAAAATTTATATTTTACTAGTTATTCATTGATTCAGAAATTTAGAAATGTTAGAATTTTGTGCTTTTATTTTTGACATTTATAATTAAAAAGGATGGCTGATAAATTTCATAATAGAATAAAGAAAAAATTAGGGATAAGCCTTGTTTTCGTCCAAAAATTTCTGCCAATTATTTTATCTCCTACTCAAAAAGGATCCTCTTCCCACTATTATTTCAGAAGACATTATATATGAATAAGGTAGGAGTTGCAATTTTTGAAGTAATGGTTTGTTAATAAAATTGTGTTTTCCGTTATTCAGGGTGTAGAAATTTGATGGCGACATCAAAAACGTCTGCAAATTCGTGTTTTTTAAACAGACAGTTAAACGGCAAGATTTTTCCAAATAATACGTTTTGTCTCTTCCTTTCTTATTATCCCCCGCTTAGCGAAAGCGGGGGATTATGTAATGCAGTCCGTCCGTATGTACGTACGTACGTACGTGCGTTTGTAATACTCCCCGATAGCTCTGGAACTATAAGAGATGCAAATTTGAAAATCGGCACCATACTAGAGTATGATCAGAAGTAGCGCACTGTGGATTCGGAATTTAGGTCAAATGCCCTCGAGGCAAATTATGGGCGAAAACGAATTTTCGCGATATCCAATAATTGAAGAAATTTCCAAGGCCATTTGGGCTAGAAAGTTGAAACTCTAGAATCGACTCACATATTATGTAGCAACTTCACAGAGGGTGTCGGAACTTTGGTATGACCCCTCAGGGCATGGCCTCTAGGGGGTCTAAAAACGAAAAAATCGATTCCGCTTGAACTCCTCTTACACTTTAAATTGCAGAAACTTTGTAATAAGTGTATAAGTAACACTATAAAAGTTGTCTGTGCCGAAGGTTTCGGAATTTTGAAATTTGCCCTCAGGGCGGGAAAATGAGCGAAAATGTATTTCGAGATATCCAGTAATAAGTGAAATATTCTGAAGTATTCATGTTTGGAAGCTTAAACTTTGTATGCAAGTTCAATTATATGCATCTCATTTACTGATGATAGCGGACTTTTGGTATGACCCCTGGGGGCATGCCCTTAAGGGCCAAAAATGTTAAACAATTAGTACTCATCAGAACGACTGGAACTCTATATATAATTTCGATTTTGTGGTTTATATTTTCATGAGGAATTATTGGAATTGCTCTTTGAATACGTTCTAAGCTTTTGGAATTTAGACCACAGTGCCAAATTTGGTAAATTTCCTGAAAATGTCAGACTAATAATTTTTGAAATTCCAACATGAAGTTTTATAATTAAACAACTTTTTAATGTCATCAGCTAGTATGAACACTAGGATTTCAAAAATATGATTCTAATTTTGGTAAATTTCCTGAAACTCTCAAAGACCAATTATTTTTTTGGAATTTTACCTAGCAACCATATCTTTTTTGATGCCTTATAGTTTTAATGATCATTTTCAATGGTCGGATTGCAAAAAACCTTGATTCTAATTTTGGTAAAGTTCCCGAAACCCTCAAAGACCCATTATTTTTTGGAATTCTACCTAGCAACCAGATCTTTTTCAATTATTTAGAGTTATAAGGATGAATTTCAACTGTCAGGTTGCAAAAATCTTTGATTCTAATTTTGGTTAATTTCCTGAAACTCTCAAAAACCCAATATTTTCGGGAATTTTACCTAGCTACCATATCTTTTTGGATGCCTTTTAGATTTAGTAATGATTTTCAATGGTCAGATTGCAAAAAACTTTTATTCCAATTTTGGTTAAGTTCCTGAAACTCTCAAAGACCCATGATTTTTTTGGAATCCTACCTAGCAACCATATCTTTTTCAATTATTTAGAGTTATAAGGATGACTTTAAACTGTCAGGTTGCAAGAATCTTTGATTCTTATTTTGGTATATTTCCTGAAACCCTCGAAGACCAATTACTTTTTGGAATTTTACCTAGCAACCATATCTTTTTTGATGCCTTATAGTTTCAATGATGATTTTCAATAGTCAGATTGCAAAAATCTTTGATTTTTATTTTGGTTAATTTCCTGAAACTCTCAAAGACCTACTGTTTTTTGGAATTCTACCTAGCAACCATATCTTTTTCAATTCCTTACAGTAGTGAAGATCATTTTCAATAATCAGAGTGCAGAAGACTGATTCTAATTTTGGTAAATTTTCTGAAACTGTCAAAGACCGATTTCTTTTTGGAATTTTACCTAGCAACCATATCTTTTTTGATGCCTTATAGTATCAGTGATGATTTTCCTTCGTCAGATTGCAAAAATCTTTGATTCTAAGTTCGGTAAATTTACTGAAACTCTCAAAGACTCACTATTTTTTGGAATTTTACCTAGCAACCATATCTCTTTCAATTCCTTACAGTAAAAATGATGATTTTCAACAGCCAGGTTGCAAAAATCTTTGATTCTAATCTTGGTAAAGTTCCTGAAACTCTCAAAGACCCATTATTTTTTGGAATTCTACCTAGCAACCATATCTTTTTGGTGTTTTACAGTGACAATGGTTAATTAAGTTTCAAAAACACTTGTCTTTTTTACAAGGGGAGGGTTCATGGGGGTAAGGATTATGATTTTAACCTTACCAATGACTTTTGTTAGTGCTAGTACCAATTAAAGTCTGTCTGTCTCGACTTTCTTATGTTTTTATGCCCCCGCGACGTATGTCGATGGTTTGGGCATATTGTTTTACCCCTGTCCGTCCGCCCGTCCGTCTGAGGGGGCTACAGGGTTTGTCAGCGCAACTGATCCTATAGTTTAAATGCTAGAAAGTTTTTATTTTGCAGATCATTTGTACATATATTGAAGATGTGCATGTGGTAAGGATTTTGATTTTGGTTAATTTTTGTGGAAACAATACAATGTTGAACTTTGTCATTTTTAGTGATTTTGCCATAGAGGGTACATAGTTTGTTCGGACAACTTCTCCTACAGTTTAAATGCTAGGAAGTTTTTATTTTGTAGATCATTTGTACTTATATTGAAGATGTGCATGTGGGAAGGATTTTGATTTTGGTACATTTTTCGTAAAAATACATTGTTGAACTTAGTCATTTTTGGGGGTAAATTAGTAATAGAGGGTACACGGTTTGTCCGCGCAACTCCTCCTACAGCTTTTATGCTAGGAAGTTTTTATTTTGCAGATCATTTGTACCTATATTGAAAATGTGCATGCGGGAAGGATTTTGATTTTGGTACATTTTTTTGTAAAAATATACATTGTTGAACTTAGTCATTTTTGGGTGAATTACTAATACATTGTACATAGTTTGTGCATGCAACTCCTCCTTATGCTTTTATGATAGGAAATTCTTATTTAGCATATCATATGCACTTATTATAAAAATGTGCATGTGGCAAGGATTTTAATTTTGGTTTATTTAGACGAAAAATATGCATTTGTTGAATTTTGTCATAGTATTATTTTTACATGTACATTATTTGTCCATGCAACTTCTCGTTCAGTGTTTATGGTACAAAGTTTTTATTTTGTAGATCATTTGTACCAATATTTAGCATGTTCATGGGGGTAAAGATTATGATTTTACAAGTTAATTTGTACAAATTATTAATATTGACTATAGTCATATAGGCTTGCCATATTGCCTTGCTTCACTTGCGGGAGCATCATATGTGTCTTACAGACTCAAATATCATTACTAAGAAATCACACCTCAATTTAAACCTTGCAAAGAGGCATGTCATTTTCTAGTTTATACCTGTCTTTTGTCTTTTATCTTGACTTTCAGGGGCGGGTCAAGGATTTTTTTAAAGAGGGGGCGTAATTACGGCAAGGGGTCAGCGGATCCAGGGCAACGCCCTGGTAGGGGGTTCAGGGGGCGTTTTTCACGTTAAATTAGGTGGTTTCTAGACTGTTCAGCGTTATTTTTTACTGCATATTAATATGTTGGTATTTTTCGATTAATTAGAAGGAAAAATTGATTTCAAAAGACATCAGTAATCAAGAGTGGAAAACGTACAACTTTGACACTACACGGTTAATACAGATTCGCCTAGCATTTAGCAGTTTTAAATTTTATATTTTAACCATTACCTGACAGATTATTTGCAAATATAGTTTTTTTAGTTAAGGTTATTTGAAATTATGTTCCTGCACATTCGGTACAAATGCTTTATTCTGGGAAATCTTTGATAATAGAGGGTAGGAATGGGTGTATCCCTCTGACGATTAACGATAAAAAATTAGGCCAAATGACAATAACGGTAATTTTTATGCCTTCACGATAAATTTGCTAGATATTCCTACAAAAAATATGTATTGACAAATGACGATATTTTTTTTCTTCAAATAATATCGGTACGAAATTCAAGTAATTTCATGGATCACGCTTATATATTTTTGACCACCAATTTGACGTAAAAGATAGCTGAAAAGAGGCGTTTGACGGTTAACGATAAAGGGCATTCATACCCTCTCAAAACAATGGTATAGCGAATTTCCTAATTATAAGTAGTAGTCCTCAGTCACTTTCAAAGTGTTACAAGAGGTGTATTTAAAGTAGAAATAAATCTATGTACCATAGCATTATTTATAGTTTGCATGCAATTAACATTTTTTTTAAATAATTCTAAATTAGTCACTTAGAAATATGTGATTATCAAATCTGGTTCATCAAAGTCCATCTTAACTTGTTTTGTGTATCGAGTTAAGAGTGTTGAATTTGTAATGTCGGTTGAGAGAAAAGAAAGCAAACAATATAACCCCGAAAAAGTCAAGTACAGTTGTACCCAAACAAGAAGTAGATAAGGGAACGACCATTTAACTTGAAATGGGGGGGTATCGTTTTTGTTTTTTCTGTACAGAAAATTTTTGTTCGCCCTTCGCCCGAAAAACAAAATATTTTTTTTTTCTAAATAAGCATTATTTTTTTAGGAAGAAAGCCTCCTTCAGAATATCTTTTTTCATCATTTTGGCAGCTAAAATATTTTTTTTTCACATAAAATCAGCTCCAAAACATTTTTTTGGAAAACAAACCAAAGCCTATTCCCTCCTTCAAGTTAAATGGCGGGTCCCTAAGTGATGGACCCAATGTCAAATCACACCAAATAAGACACCACCTGCATAAATATTATCAAAAGCCTACGATTGATGGTTCCTTAGAAATACAAATTTTGTTTAAATTTGACGGATGGACAGACAGACACTGGCATTTCTATGTACCTGCATCACATTTTTAGTGGATAGGCATAATGAATGCTTTTTTATCAGAATGTTGGGAAATATAGCCATACAGAAAAAGTCTCTCCCTCTACCCTCTCATCTTCTCTTCTCTCTCTCTCTCTCTCTCTCTCTCTCTCTCTCTCTCTCTTTAATTAGGAAAGGGGACGTGTGCCCCTTACGCCCCCAACTGGACCCTTTGTGTTGTGAAAACAAAATATTATACGGTATATGAAATCAATGAATACAGTTCTACAAATAAAAAACTTTTAGGTGAGAATTAAAATACAGATTTATCGAGCAAAACTGATTGGTTAACTTTGATTAATATTCCAATTATTCATATCGACTATTATTTTGTTTCAGTTTATCCACATAATTAACCCGTCTCGTACTTTAATAAAACAAAACAGATGAAAAATCCGGTAAGTTCAGTAACATTATAAGTACCTATTAACTAGTATATTTATTGTTCTTAAGATAACAGGATAGAGAAAGTGGAGGATTGGCTTTCCAAAAACCGTTGAACCATACCGCAGACTTTTGATAGTGCTAATACCAATGCAAGTCCGACTGTTTCGACTCCCCTATGTTGGTTTTCATTCGTCTTTTTTCGTTTGTCTAGATTGTTCTTTACCTAATTATGGATTGTGATAATAATTTTCAGTCGTTTTGTGGTGTATTTTTATATGAAATGAATGAAAGGTTCGTTCAAATATTTCCGTCTCATACGATTATTAGTCCCTTGTGGAAAAATTTGGATTTCCGGTCCAGATGCATTCGTTTGCTAAGTCCTTGGGAAACTTTTCTTTTCACTGACTACGACCTTTCAATGACAACTGCTGTTGATCTGCTACCGAACTCTATTGCAGTGACAGGGTATGTACATATATGGCGCGCCATTCATTTGGTCAATAGGTTCAAGATACGGTGGTTTTTGCGCTTGCTATATCCTTTTCAACTTTTGACAATTCTGTTCGGTAATTTTAAATAAAATGTCTACTCTTATGATAGATTCTATGAATGGTATAATCCAAAGTACAGATGTACTATTCAGATAATATATTTAAAGGGTACACACATGGCTAATCTTTATATTAATTCATGTTGATGTTTTTGTGCAGGTTACATCTAGATCATTAAGGAGAGGGAACAATTTTATTTAAATCATTCAAACGTGTAACAATATAAAAGTTTTTCTGTGCAAACATTCCTTTTAAAAAAAACTCCAACGCTGGCTTTTGTTAGCACAGATTCCAAGTAAGGCCGTCACAATCATCACTGTTTATTGTTGCCTCTTCTCTTTCATTTCTGTTTTGGTTTTTTGGTATTCTAAGGTGGATTTCGATTCTAAATATACACTTGGCCATAAGTTAAGGACCATCTGATTTGAAATGTCATTTCAAAGTCATATTTTTTAATTAATATTTGGCGTTTTCACAGGTTTGATGTACTGAGCATAATGTATTGAAATTCTGTCTTAGCCTTTGAAAGAAGGAGGATAACACTGCAAACATACGTAATGAAACATCGTTACTTCAAAGTTGAACTTTAACTTTGTTTCCCAAGGTTATCCAGAAGAATAAAAATGATTTCTTTCTTCGGATCAATGGCTAGTTAGGCGTTAAAATCGGACAAAATGTGTTCTTATTTATTTATTTTCTCTTACATCAAAGGGAAAGACAAAAGATCAAATTAATGGAATGTTATGGCTTTATTTTTGAGGTGCATTTCATACAAAAACAATGAAATATTAATTTTCAGTGTTTAAAAGTTGTCCTGAAAGCAAAATCTACTTATTTGATGATTAATTGCTTCAAATATGATTGATTTTTCCAGAGTGGATGGGAAAGTATTCTAATGAAAATTTTCATGTTGGGTAAAAATGGGGAAAAAATAGCATTTCAGTTATAAACGAGTTTAACAATACCATTTTTTTAATTGTAATCTATACCTGTATGAACAAAGCAACATTTCGATCCAAATTTAAGTATCAGCAGATGTCAGAACTGTAGTGGTATGGTGGTACCTGTATAGGTCTCTCACGGCATAACTGACGTCAATTGCACGAAAAGAAATTTTATGCAAATAAATTTCGTACTGAAAAAGCATGTCACTGTATCGTTTATTGACTAAGTAATTTCAAACATTAGTGTGAATAAGATTGCTTTCAGGGAATTCAATGCAAGAACGGTCTAAAGCACCAAAAATCCTAATCTTGCGACTGCCTGGCCATTTCTTGAAAATATACGTTTCAAAATACGTTTCAAAATTGCACTAAAATAGATTATCTCCCTTACATGAATTTTATACGTATCCCGAGGTTCAGAAATGTTGTCTTCTTCCAATATCTTTCTTTATTTTGACAATATGAAATTTTCAATCTCTGATTTAATCTAGCGTTATAGACTTGCTACAAGTTTCTCTGTATTTTTTGGGCATATTATTCTAAAAACGTTTGTTTACAATCAAACACATATTTACTATCCACGTGAAGTACAGAGAGACTTCACGTGGATAGTACATGGGTGTTTGATAGTAAACAAACGTTTTTCTTTTTAGAATAATATGCCCAAAAAAATACAGGGAGACTTGTAGTAAGAGGTCAAATAGATAATGCATTTTTAGGCACTTAGTTGAATAAAGCTGTTATTATGACAGCATAAAAATTTCGTTTCTTACAAACTGACTTTTGATACTGTTCAAATGTGTAAAATATTTTCGTCTCGGTGTTATCACTCACGACAGACTCATGAAAACGTATTTGTTATCGGTTAAATAAAGGAACACACTACCATGAACAATATACACTTGGCCGTAAGTTATGAAGTACCCATACTATTGGTGAACGTACAGGAAAAGGTTGGGCACTGGTAGGGAACCTGACTATTTTAATAGTTTCTTCCCCTTAGTTGAAAGATAAGCAATCATCGTACAGTGAAGCAATTTCCGGAAAACAAGAATACTGATTTCGAGAAGAAGCTGTTCATTCTTGATAAAAAAGAAATCGGATTACAAAATATGCCAAAAAACAAAAATTTTATAGTCATCACAGTAAAGTAGTTTTCAATAAATATCAGAGGTTCATTAAAACAAATATTAATTTAAAAGTTGTTTTTTTGAATCGACCGTAAACTAACAGTTTTTATATTGAACATGTCATTGTAAAGTAGACAGATCGTATTTTGAATTTATTTTTATTTTAAAAATGACTGTTTTAACAATGATATGTCAAGCCATTTATTCATTTGCTATGACGACAACAACATTTCAATTATAGAATATGGATAATATAGGTAATCTATGCTAAAACCAACATGGCTGAAAATGGCATTTATAAGAGAACATTATATATATTTAAAACAGATTACTACACATTTGAGGCGTTTCTCGCCAAAAGCATACTGTCATAATGTCTTGCGTTATTGGTTCAGAAATGATTCTTAGCTCTCACTTGAATAAGGATTATAAAATTACTTACTGTAATATTAGCAAGTGTTGTTGAGTAAAACAACATTATCAGTGTGCAATGGGTCAAACTTGAGAATTAAAACGTGTGCCTTTTCCTTTATCCGTTTGAAGGTTTTGTAACATTCGGCTTTATAAGAATACAGAAATTGATCGCCAAGTAAGGGGTGCGCAATTAGTGTTCATTACACTATAGATGATTTGTCAAATTATTAATCCATCAAAAAATTCTATCGAATACGTCAGACGAAGTAAAATATTCTGTGACATAAGTTAAAATAATGGAATCTGCGTCTTCCATTTGTATAGAAGAAGCATTATCTGATAAGTAGATGTTATCTATCCTTTAGATATGAAAGTCCAAAGACAAGCTTTTACTGCAAATACGAGAACGCCAGAAGACAGAAGACCAAAGACAAAACACCCATAAAACACGCGAACACCCCAAATACAACACTCAAGAATAAAGTGTGAAATATAAAATAAAACACAGCGTGGCAATATGTGTCCCGGAAGGTTAAGCTTGTCCTGTTCTGTATTCTCGATGTATCCTTCATAAAAAAAAAACATGCACATTATTTTATTTCATTATTACAAGCTAAAATGGTATGATATTTAATCAGATTCGAGATTCAAATATATATTAAAATACTACCTTGTTTGACACAATAAAAAATATTACAGTAAATAATTTCCCTGCTATTTTTAATTTTATTGACAAATTGTTTTAATCCCATTTGTACGATTCAGATCATTAAATGTTAATCACACCCACTGCATGGAGTTTATTGAGCAGGATTTCGTGTCCATTACCATTCCTGTATGCAAACCATTAGCTATTTGATGGCTGATGTTATCTTAATGTGTCATTTGATTATGCACTTCAACTTCATATAGAAAATTATTTGTATCACGTCAGAATCTAGTTGTTGGTTTATAGGGGAGACAAATCTTAAGTTGGGTCCGTGTTGTTCATCTTTGTGTGTTTGTGTCTTCATTTTTCTTTTCTGTGCCGTACTCATGTTGTTTCTCCGTTTTTTTTTTTTGTTGTTTCAGGTTTTTGTCATTGTCTTTAGATTATTCGATTTGGATTGACGGTTCGATTCTCACTTACTTCCATGCCATGGCAGAATTTTGGGGATAAATTGTTAAAGAGCCTTTAAATTTTTCGGAATGCACAATTTTTTAAAAGACTTGTCTTCAAAAGTGTAATAGATATTTGTTCAACTCCGTGAGAGTGACTAGACGTCTGAATACTAATTATAACTGCTGATTATTCATAAAACACACCGTAAGGATATGGAATAAATCCTAAAGAAACAAAGTCTCTACAAATACACATGGTAAAAACCAAACAGGAACAACGTTTTTATTGTTGTTCTTCATCTTGACATTTCTAAATTAAAAAAAAGAACAAACGTTTTATATTATTTTCGTTAAACATAAACCAATAAAGGGATATGGAGTAAATGTACATGGGACAAAATCCCTATAAATACGTGGTAAGATTGAGCAAATGGCCTTCAATAAAGAGCAAACGCTCTTACCTCATAGTAAGTTCAAGACGGCCCCTAGCACCGGTTCATTTACAGTTGGTGCAGTCATAACCTCTCATCCAAGTTAACTCCAAGTTAACTTAAAACAATTCTAAGTTGACTTGAAGTTAACTTGGAGCAGACGTAGAACAGTTCTAGAAACGGTCATAAAAACGGTCATTTTCTAAGTTAACTTGACACAGTTGTAAAAGCAGTTCTAAAAGTGGTCATAAGACAGAGCAGTTCTAAAAGTGGTCATAAAAACGGTCATTTTCTAAGTTTACTTAGAACAGTTCTATAAAAGCAGTCATACGGAAGACCATGACTGCTTTTAGAACAGGTTATGACCGTTTTTAGAACAGTTCTACTCGATGACTGCTTTTAAAACAGCTCTACTCTATGACTGCTTTTAGAACAATTCTAGACAATGACTGCTTTTAGAACACTTTTCTAGAGCAGCTCTAGAACTGTTCTAGAACAGTTCTAAGTTAACTTAGAGCAGTAATTAGAACAGTTCTAAGTTAACTTTGTGAGAGGTTATGACTGCATCCAACTGTACGTTTATGTTTACATAAATTGATTGCCATTTTATCTAATGAACTCTTAATCCACATCCTTTCATTACATAGTAATTGTCAAGAGCTAATGAGAATGAAATACCGTACTTGATAACAGCCACCTGCAATCATTGCATTTACCTTTAATGACTAAACATCACAAAGGATGCATTTTTTTTTAATTTCCATTTCCATCTTTCGCACAATGTAGCTAGTTATATGCACGAAATAGTGTTGTTACAGACAAAATAATCCTGTCGTTGCCAACTTTGCAAAGCAAAAATAATAACTAGGATTTCAATAAAACTTACACGCTTTATTAGACAAAATCAGATCGATCTGCTTGAGAGAATGTATTTTGATTATCTTGATAAGCTAATACAGTTTATGCATGAAAAAGTTTTTCCAAACAGTACAGAATTATGTTTCAGAATGGTTACTTGAGCATATGCAGTCCTTTTTAATACGCTTTTGCAGGTTTTACATTTGTAGGAGTACAGAGTTGTAGGTATGGATACATTCACATTCAAGTTTGCCTCTATATGTATTTCAGGTAGGTTGATATAATTTCTCTAAGTCTCATAAAACAGTGATAAATATAGTAGAGTTAATTCATTTTTTAACATGTTGAACCATAAAAAATTGTTAAATTAGTGAATTGTGCCACATTTACAAACAAAGGTTACAGTAAACAACTACAATTGCCGAAAACTACAAACACATCCCACAATCCACAAGCGATCTGCACTCGAAATACACAAATTGATATAAGAGACAAACGTAAATAACGCTAGGAACTCGGGATAGCCGGACTTAATATCGGCACTAGCAAAAGCCAGCGGAAGGTTTAAACCAGTTAATCGGTACCCAAACTTCTTCTTTCTCTATCCAGTTTCTCTATAGTATAATAAACATAAGAATAATACCCAATACATGTAGAATACTAACTCTAGGACTACTATTTGGGGAAAAAATATGAAAAAATGAAGTTTTCGAATAATTTATTATTCTATATATTGCATCAAACTCATTTCTTAGTAAAACGGTTTTTATTCCAATGATCCTTAACACAATCATGTCTATGCATTATTAAGAGGTCCCCGAGAGTATTCACCAGCCCGATATTAAGACTTGTCTGACATGAACAATTTCCTTGAGTTTTATAGAAATTTACAGTTTTGATCCAAATTCTAACCATTTAAAATACTGAGGCTTCATTCCGTGTATGGCACTCAGTAGATGTCCTTGATACTGGACTTTGCCTCCCATTCCGATACTTTGGTTGAGTACTTCTTATTTGAGTACTTTTGGACCATGAGTTTCCTTACTTTTATTTTAATGCTGCTGACGAGAGGTAACTCCTTGAAACAAGTGTACAGCATAACGAAATTTACTGTTTTTGATGTAACTTTGGTATTTTTATATTTGGAAAGGGCTCATGCAACAACATCGACCAACGACTTCCTTCAAGGCATTGCTTTTATAGTTGTAAGGA
This sequence comes from Modiolus philippinarum, assembly GCA_002080025.1. Classification (NCBI taxonomy): domain Eukaryota; kingdom Metazoa; phylum Mollusca; class Bivalvia; order Mytilida; family Modiolidae; genus Modiolus; species Modiolus philippinarum. Next base: position 97,550 of record MJUU01017142.1, on the reverse strand, counting down.
TCTTGATTTTCATAGCTTATGTATATAAGTAAAGAATCAGGTTGATATATATAATTCTCCGGACAAAAATTTGAGGACGTAGCCATGGATTCTGAATATCATCTCCTGTCTTCATTAATATTTTCTAGTGCAGTTCGCTTGTGAATTGTGGCATGTGATTGTAGTTTTCGGCCATTGTAGGTGGTAACTGTTATCCTGTGTTTGCAATGTGCTATGATTGTTTTTGGTTTGATCTATTTTCTATTAATTGTTATGTCTTTCTTGGCGAATGTTTGCTTAATTTTTTTGCCCTTGTTTAAACCAATATTTTTTTTTTTAAATCGATAAATTGTGGTTTCAAAGGAGTTGGGAAGCTCTCTTTCAAATTTGAATTTTTTTCAAGTCCTGGGATGACTGCCTTTCTTTTTTAAGTATTTCCAATACTTCCACATGCAATTTAAGCGCACGTGCGGCATGTGTGTAAAGTTTTTTTCCATTGAGTCGATAACAAAATCTTTATATATTATCGTAGAGTTTAAAACATCTTTCTCGTTGAAGGCGGTTGTTAAAGTTTTTGTAGTTGATGGTTATTTCCGTTTTCCATTACTACAAAATGTATTGTATTTAAAAGAGATCGTTGACCATCATTTTAGAAAGAAAAACAAGTTTCAAATGGGAAAACGAATGTATTTATATATTGATAACTATCAAATTCATCCCGAGATTTTCAATTGTCTTATCCTTTTAATCTATCAATGTTGCAATTATTTGCAAAAATGTTTCGTTTTTGTCCGGTCGGTCATTAGCGCTGCTCGTTTTGGTAGTAATTTTATTGAAGGTTCCCCATTTAATCTCCCCATAGAAAAAAAAATGGAGTGAGATAAAAAATGCATGTCGTGTATTCTCTTCTCCCCATAAAAAGTCTCTGTTTATCAATACTTTTTCTTTGTATATAATGTAGTCAGTGTCAGGGAACGTACATAAAAAATATTATCATTTGCGAAAATACTGTTCTGTAGTTTTTGCGAAAGCGAGACATATAGGCGTGCAAAGTATGACGGCGACGGCGACGGCGTTAACTTTTACTATAATACAGGATATTTTGAAAACCCTTTGATGTAGGAACATCATATTAGGTCCAGTGGCAGTACGAATCATGTGCTACCTGACGGACATAAAATCATGTGACCTTGACCTCAATTGTACGGTTCAGTGACCACGTTAAGTTTCTCTGATAACATCCATATCTCCATAACTATAAGTGGTAGGTCAATGATATTTTGTATATGGGTTGGTCTTGAGTAGTACATGTCAGTCTTGCATATGACGTTTGTCCTTGACCTCAATTTCACGGTATAGTGACCACGTTAAGTTTCTCTGATTAGATCCATATCTCAATAACTATAAGGGTATAGATCAATAATATATGGTATATAGGTTGGTCTTGAGTAGTACTTGTCAGTCTGACATATGACTTTTGTCTTTGACCTCAGTTTCATGGTCTAGTGACCACGTTAAGTTTGTCTGATTAAGTCCATTTCTCAATAACTATAGGTGGTAGGTTAATAATATTTAGTATGTAAATTGGTCTTGAGCAGTACATGTCAGTCTGGCATATGACTTCTGTCCTTGACCTCAATTTCACAGTCTAGTGACCATGTTGAGTTTGTCTGATAAAGTCCAGTTCTCAATAACTATAAGAGGTAGGTCCCTAATATTTATTATGTAGGTTGGTCTTGGGTAGTACATGCCAGTTTGGCATATGCATGTTGTCATTGACCTCAATTTCATGGTCTAGTGACCACGAGAAGTTTTTCTTATTAGGTTAATTTCTCAACTACTATAAGTGGTAGGTCAATGATATTTAGTAAGAAGCTTGGTTTTGGGTAGAATATGTCAGACTGGCATATGACTTCTGTCTTTGACCTCAATTTCACGATCTAGTGAGCATGTTAAGTTTCTCAGTATGTATTTGTGGTAGGTCTATGATATTTTGTATATGGGTTGGTCTTGGGTAGTATATTATGGCCTGCTATATAGCTTTTGTCAGTGAATTAAATTTCACAGTTAAGTGAGCACATTCAGTTTTTCTGATTAGGTCAGTTAGTGTTTAAAACATCAATTCAGATGCCAAGCAGAGACGGGCGAGACATCTATTAGGGTCTACTCTTGTGTTATTACAGAAGTAGCATCTAAGTAATTTTCGCGAATGATAATCGCCTTTTCTTTCGAAACAAATTCAGATTCGTGAAAAGATAAATATCTTGGAGTTGTACCTTTAAGTATTCGATTATTTTTTTCATTTTCAATAAATGTGTTGTTTGTGGATACAGTAAACCACAAAACAAAAATTAAGATAAGTTACCGTATGTAGATATCCAAAAGAAACTCAACCATCTATTTCATCCCTAATTCTAGTCTTTAGAAATTACGACGCGGAAAATTTTATGGAAAACTAATTCAAACTTGTGTTTTTCAGTTTTAAAAATAATCACTAGTACTCAAGCTGAAGATCAAAATATAACTGGTGAGTATGCTGGAATTTTAAAGTAATATACAATTCATAGTTTTAAAAAAGTATTTAGTAAAAACGGCCCTAATTTTCATGAATATACAAATTTTTTAATATTTATCTTGGCCCTCGATTTCCATGTCATCTGATGGTATCATTGTACATTTTATGGTCATCATACTCATGGACGATTGCTCTTTTTACATGTAGGTATGACGTTTGATTTTTACCATTTCTGTCTGTTTTAGTAAATTCAAAGGAAAACAGAAATGATTTGAGAAACAAATTCAACGATAGAAAACCTTCATGTATTAACCGAATTTATCAGTATATTCATCATTATACTTCTACGGTTCATGGGTTGCTTACTGCAAAATATTTTGCTAAACAAGTTAGTTTTATTCTTACCACGATTATATTACATTATAGAATGTTGTTCCCTTTCGACATTAACATTTGGAAAAATCTTGCTTAACGCTTTGCAAAACAGCTTGAACTGACGGTCAAATCATCCAACTCAAGAAGTCATCGTTGTATAAATGCAGTCAGAATTCCATATTGCTTACATTAGGAAGTTGCAGATACCTTTATCAGTCATTCCAATTTGTTGATATCTTCTGGTTATCAATCGTGAAGAATCTAAATGACGTTTGCTTGGAAAACTCAACAAACCTATATTAGGCCACACCAAATTAATTTCTTGTTATACGGATTTTTGGCCTTCAAAAATAAGTTTGAGCGAGCGATTTGATAATTTTAATTTTCGATATTTCAAAGGCGAAGCCAAAAAACTTGAGGCGAGCGATGACTTTTTTTTAAAAAGGAATAGTAGACTGAAATTTTTTTGGTGTTTTGGGTTTTTATAATGTAGTTGCTCCTCGTATATGCCAGCTGTTCAATAATGCATCATATTTGTAAAACTGAAATATGCTTGTATTAAATTTGTACTTTTTTATTTAAAGAATGATAAAGGGATATGGGGTAAATGTGCATGAGTCCCAATAAATATGTTGTACCGAAATTACTGTATTTACTTTCTGCAGATGGCCATGTTCACTAACCCATGTAGTGATACATCTTCAGTTTTTGTTTGTTCACTGTATCCATGTAGTGATACATCTTCAGTTTTTGTTTGTTCACTGTATCCATGTAGTGATACATCTTCAGTTTTTGTTTGTTCACTGTATCCATGTACTGACAAATCTTCAGTTTTTGTTTGTTCACTATATCCATAAAGTGATACATCTTCAGTTTTTGTTTGTTGTTTCACTATATCCATGCAGTGATACATCTTCAGTCTTAGTTTTTTCACTATATCCATAAAGTGATACTTTATAGTACATGTACAGTTTTTGTTTGTAGTGGAACATGAATATTAAAGGGATATGGAGTAAATATACACAAGACAAAGTCCCAATAAATACGTGGTATCGAATAACTGTATATTTACTTTCTGCAGATGGCCATTTCGACAACTTAGGTCTCTTCAGTGCAGATCAAATCAAAACATTGGAGATCCAAAAATTGAAAGATGTATAAAAGCTGATAGAGAACAAATATCCAAAAAGGATCTAAATCCAAAGCCAAAAAATCAACTAAGTCCAGGAAAGTTCCTCCGGCGAAGGAAATGGCTGTGTTATGCAACAAACGTGTGCCGTTCTGCCGTGTGATACTAACAACGAATATCGGCATTTCGTCTTCTTTTTTTTTCGTTTAGAAGAAATCATTATCAATTTTGTTACACTAAAACTAAGACGAGATCGCGTTGATCAAAACGTTTTTGCGATCGCGATAAAAAAATTATAAAGAAAAAAAACCGATGCGGGGAATTGACATGATATCATTTCCGGAAGCGGAACGCGGGATATTAAAAAATAAAATTAAAAAATCGATTTTAAATATATAAGTGCGGGCGGGTCCGTCGAACAAGAAATTAATTTGATGTGGCCTTATCATTGCATGCGTTTTTATTTTATTTTATTTTATTTTATTTTATTTATTTTTTTTTTTTGGCTTTCATCAACATAGATTGAGAATATGCAATATGTTCGACTTCTGTTACACATATTCAAGTAAACAGGCATATAAAAGTATAGCTGGAATTTGCAGAATCAAAGGGATATCAGTCCACAATATGGCGAGTTTATTAAATCTTATCTCATAATTCATATGATTTAATATACATTTGGGTAAATTTTTTGTAGTTCTTTTCACATTATTTGTAGCCCCTTCACCCAATCCAGCGGTACAAAACATCGGGTGTATATTGTTTGTTTGAAAATATTGTGTACTTGGTTGGTAAGTAAATGATATGTGAATACCTCCTTCTAGCTTGAAAGTTGGTTTATGTTTTTGATATCCATTCCATAGAATACAATGATCTCCCCTTTCATGTACTCAAGATATTTGTGGCCACTTCAAATTTGTTAGCATTGTTTCGACCTTCTTGATTAAATCCAGAAATTAACTTAGTCTTTACATGCTTTACATGACAATACTTTTTATCGATTTCATCGCCAATCTCTTTTCCTAAATCAAATGTAAGCTTATTACATCTTAAAAATTTGACTGATCTTAAACACATATTAAGCCTTTTTGAGTCATTTATGTTGAGTTGTATTTGATACTTTGGATAACTCATTATGTCGCAAAAGTAATATGTCGCAAAAGTAAGCAAAATAAATCTATCTATAAATTCAAAAAAATACAGCAAAATTTGAAACACATGCGCGTTTCATTAAACGGCCTGAACAAACAATGTGCACGGACCAGGTGTTATCTGTCAATCAAACGTACGGCAGTCATACCCCGGAGTCATACGCAATATACACGTTCTAAAGAAATCGATTAAACAGGACGTGATATATGTATATGTTATCGGGCTCTTGACAGCTATGTATCGTAAAATATCAACCCGTGAGCCAGAATATGAAGCACAGGGGCGAGTGAGCGTAGCGAACGAACCCCAAGCTTCATATTCTGGCGAGCGGGGGAATATTTTTCAATACATCATCTGTCAAAAGCCCGATAACTTGTTTGTCATCCTTTATTTTGCATTTTTGATGTGTAATTATTGAACTGAGTTTTCAAATTCTCCCAAAGTTGCGCGGGAAATTCGACATACATGCCATTCTCGCCTTTTCAGCAATTTTCAGCTTAAAAACATATTTTGTAGTTTTTTATCATTTTATTGGCAAAGGTTTTGTAACTGAGTGAAGTAATTACATTCCGTTTATTGTTTCAAATGAAAAACATATCCGGCCTACTCGATTTACGCAAACCATTAGAGATGTGTAGAAACATTTTATATATCAGAAATGAGATGTTTTTTCTCCCACACCAAAATATGACAAAAAACCTTTATTCAGAAATGGACAGTTTTACCCGTAAGGGTTGNTTTGGGTACCCATAAACCGGTTTAACCCTACCGCTGGCTTTTGCTAGTGCCGGTACCAAGTCCGGCTGTCCCGAGTTCCTATCGTTGTTTATGTTTGTCTTTTGTATTTTTATTGTGGGTTTTTTTCTTGTGCAGTTCCTATTTACTTTCAGGCATGTGGCTATGTTTTTCGGCCATTGTAGGGGTTTCCTGTTATCTTTTTTATTCCATTTGTAGTTTTTTATCATTTTATTGGCAAAGGTTTTGTAACTGAGTGAATATTTCGACCGAAATACTCTAAATAATGTCGATTTTGAATTTTGCAGCAACCTTTGGTTGTTACGACATTCTATCGTTCCTTGGAGCTTTTATGACGTCATAATGTGAAAACGTCAAAGCTCTGCAGGATATATCAACGACCTAGTTTCTACAATTTTTCTGGCATCTAGTTTATCGTTTTGTGTAATCATGATTCTGTTCTGAATACCTTATCGGAAAGAGCAAATGAAATAAATGTTTATTTTTACAAATTGATTTCGTTTGAAACCTTGAAAAAAAGTTATTGCCTTTGAAACTTTGGGAGAATCCCTTGATATATCCAGGTCAACCTCTGATATATCCGGGTCAACCAGATACGGCTTTTGCGGAAAGGCTCTGCAGGCTGATATAACCATGGGGAGGGATGATAAGTACGTCAATCAAACTAACCGTTCATATAAACAAATAAGAATATTTGCACATTTTAGAAATCGGTTTTGTAAGAAAACAAATGCATGTCCAGTGTGAAATTTTCATCTGTGGCTATAAGAAATTTCATTGTTTTGATAAATTAATGTTTTTTATTCGTTATTATATTGATACACGAAGTTGCATGAATATAATTATTTAAAAATTTTATTTTTCGTGTTACTTTTGTCATACGATCATTCAGATTATTTTAGAGAAGTAATTACATTCCGTTTATTGTTTCAAATGAAAAAGATATCCGGCCTACTCGATTTAAGCAAACCATTAGAGATGTGTAGAAACATTTTATATATCAGAAATGAGATGTTTTTTCTCCCACACCAAAATATGACAAAAAACCTTTATTCAGAAATGGACAGTTTTACCCGTAAGGGTTGAAAGCATATATGTACAAAAATTACAAAATAAAGGGGTTATATTTGTGTTATTTTTTGGGAAAAATACGGCCATGGATACAATGTTAAAAAATCAGACAATTCAGTTCAATTTATTTAATTACTACATTTGCGCATTATTAAAATTCCAATATTTACTATACTTTTTTTAAATTTAATTCCTTTCCAAAACAATTTTAGTGCTATTTACTGGTTTCCATAGTTGAGCTGATTTAGTAATAAGAAAAGAAAGCTTTTATTTGTACATTAAATGAAGAAACTTTCATAAAAATGTAATCCGCAAGTGTCCAGCAAGACAAAAATTCAACATTTAGCCGAATTCACCAGAATGACTCAGGATCCAAGGCGGCGGGTATACTTTAGATGACCAGAGAAATGTTTAAACGGCTGAAACGGCTTTTATTTATTTTTATTTATTATATGTATATTTTTTTGGTTATTTTTTTTTATAATTAATTTGTTTATTTGTATTGGTGTTTTTGTTTGTCTTATTCTTATTTTTTTTTTTTTTTTGTTATCTCAATGCATTTCAGATTAGAAAAAAACTTTTTACTGGCTGGTCGGATTTCTGAATATTTTTGAAGGTGCAAAAATGAACGTTGTCTGTTAAATATATAAATATACTTCTACATAATTAATAACATCAAATAGATTATCCAAATGATGGTGTGACAGTATCCAGGTCCCGGGATTTTGGTATAAGTAAAAAAAATAATAATATATAAAAGCCTTGTTTGCAGCTTGCCTTGAAGTTAACTTGTAGCGGAAACATTTGGGAGTTCAACAAAAATAGATAAATAAAAATAAAGAACAATGAAATAAAAATTAAATTAAAAAAAAACAAAAACTTATAGAGTGTGCATATACGACATATCCACAATGGATTTTAACGATACATAAAATCAATCCGGACGAAATGGAGTTAAACGTTTGTTAATTCCTTCACAAACATCTTGCTTGGCAACTACCTCATATATGTCACATTATATATATATGAAAATCTAGAAGTTTACTTTTCCGAATAAATATATCCATGTCTAAAGTCCTTGAATCTTTACATGTATTATAATTTACGCTATTTTTACTATTTATACCTAAATCTACTCAATGCACTTTGAAAAAGAAATGTATTATCCTTTCAGTTCAAAATTCTGTAATAATCCACATAGCATAGAAGTGGAACAAACTCCGCATAATTCGGTCTACTCGATATGAATGTTATTCCTAGCTGTTTATATTATTCTTACCGATATGTCTTTTGATCTGACATGTGTTTTAATTTTGTGGAGAATTAAGGCAAAAATTGACAAAAATGGTCAAAACATCGACTGGAACCCTCCATTTCTTGAACTTCACCGGAACCCTTTATTTCCGAAAGCTGGATCCACGGTTGTGACACCTCATTTCAACACTTTGATGCACCTTTTGATGGAAAATGATCATTATATAGTATATACGTGTAAAATATTTACTTTATTTTTATTTTTCTCTATGCCGCATGATATTCCAAACATTTAAATTTAACATATTCTTGTTGACAAAATAATATAAAATGTAGCAGTAAATATACACACGTAATACTTGTACAAATGTATACATGTATGCAACTTGTAATGAAATCTACAAAATGGACATCTGCAAGTAAAAAATGCCCTTGGTGCATGAAATATCTACACGGTTCTCGCCGGTTGATGGATACAAACTTGCATTTATTTATATGCATAGAAAATGTTTGCCACGATATACCACCATCAGAAGCTTGAAAAGGGGTAAAAACAGAATTGTCTGTGAAATTAGTACTGTAAAAAGTGAGTCTCCTATACTCCTTTTCTTGATCTTGATATATCAATAAATCAAGGAAAGTTAAACACTAAGGTTTATGATAAAAGGGATGATTTCTCCTTCCTATAGTCAATTTTCCCCATCTCGACGGCGATGTTCCGTTAGCCCCTTCTTACGGGGTCTACATTTCACAACTTGTTCGATATACACGAGTATGTAGTGATGTTTCTGACTTCAAAGAGCGAAATCTTTGTCTCACTGAAAAACTTCTGCATCAAGGGTTTAGATATCATAAATTGATAAAAACATTCTCTAAATTTTATTATAGATACATTGACTTATTCTACATGCAGGGCTCTTATACATCAGGGTATTTCACATCCAAACTCCTATGGCAATATCATTTACAAAGCGCATAAATTCAAAAATTGTCCTTCAAAACTTATTAATCCGTTGAACAAACTTATTCATAAAGGATATAAATACAGCATTGTTGTTAAATCGTTACTTCTGGTTTTTGTTGGCAAAAATATTGATCATCTCCTACATGCTTTACACCATAACTAAATTTAAACAATTTTTCATATTGAGAATATTTGGCATCGCACAATATCATGTTCTTCTTTCATAATTGATGATGTTGTCATACCAAATCTATTTAGAAGTATTTCAATTGAAGTTTCATATGTAAGAAGGCTTGATATCATAGTCAACGGAAATTATGTCCTAAGCTAGCTGTCAGTAACTGCGAGCATTTGTCCGGACAGTACCTGTGTGTATTGTCTTCATGTTTTATGTACTTCATTGTAAGGGTACTCGTCTTGATAAGTTGGACATTTTTCTAGTTTGATTTTTACTGTGAGTCTTTTTGTGTATTTATTTTTTAGCCATTCACCACACATAGGGGAGGGTTTGGATCCAGGAAAAAGAGTTTAACCCCAACGCAATTTTTGCGCCTGTCCCAAGTCAGGAATATGTTGGTGATTGGCTTGTCCGTGTCTTCTTATAAAATTTTAGTTTCTTGATATTTGGGTTATTGGATGTGGTTTGTTTACTTTGATTTATCCACTTTTTACCCTTTTGGGGGCCATTTAGGGCTTGCTATATGGTGTGAGGTTCCTCAATGTGTTGAAGACCGTACAGTGACCCCTAGATGCTTTGTATTGGGTCGTTTTAACCTGGATATGGGATGTTGTCTCCATGACATTTACCCCATTTCCTTTCTTTTTCATACTCAATGGGGTATGAGCGGGATTGCCCTTTGTAAGCAAACGGAAAACGGGACCGTGAAAAAATGGTTGATGGCAAGACGAGAAAGTATGTAAGACGCGACACATGAACCGCTGAAATTTTATCCAAGGGGAAAAACGGCCTCTTAAAAGGTCTTTAATCGTTCTGAAATCCTAATAAAACTGTCTAAAGAAATTCAAAATTTCTAAATCAGATCTGTGTAAAACACATTTCATACTTTCGGTAATCATAACGACTTTTCGACGAATTAATTTCTGATCATAGTAGTCTACAAATAATGTCTTTTAGTTTGTAAAGAATCAAAATAACTCAACAATGAAATAGATATATTTTCATTTAAATGAAATATGCTTTTTTGACAGATAATTGATTGACGTACAGATAAGCGCTCTCTTTGTTCGATAGGATTGCAAATGATTGACGTACGATTGATTGACAGATTACGCCAAGATCGTGCACATTGTTTGTTTAGGCCATTTAATCAAACGCGCAGGTGTTTCGTATTTCGCTGTATTTGTATGTTTTTTTTTTAATTAAGCATTTCAGCTGACTCAGATAAGCGATGTTCAAGTTAAGATATTCTTTTGTGATAATTGAATAAATGAATTTTATCATTGAATTTCGCATAGCATCAAAAACTGCCGGATACTTTTTTTTATTGATTCATTTGTTTTAAATGTCATGCTTGTATTTACATAATGGAGGTAATTTTTACATAATTATTAAGCTTTCATTTAAAAAAATGTCTTGTTTACATTGTAAAAAGGCTAGTAACGGTCTGCATAACACAACTTTTGTTGTACAGGACTTTGTAAAATGTCTGATGTAAAGACTGCATAAAACAATACGTTAAAAATAATAAATTGTATTGTATTTTACAATCGTTTATAGAAAAAAAGCCGTACATGCATATGGTTAGTACCAGAATGGAGATTTACATCGTTATCCTATCGTTATTTATGTTTGTCTCTTGTTTTCTTTATTGTTTTTCTAGTGCAGTTCGCTTGTAAATTGTGGCATGTGATTGTAGTTCCCGGCCATTGTAGGTGTTTACTGTTATCATGTTTTTTGTAATTACATGTGTTAAACTACATCAGTACGTATTTTTGCTAGAATTAACAATGAAAGGATATGGAGTAAATACACATGATTGATTAATTGATTGAATATTGTTTAACGTCTACTCAGCAATATTTCAGCTATATCAAGTCGAGAACAAGTTTGTTAATAAATAATCACTTTGGGGTATGGAAAGGGTCATGGGACGGGAAATTCAGACTGCCACTGGAAAAGTAGGGTGAAATCGAAAAGGGCGGAGAATTTAGCCTTGTAGCCGATCACCTATGGACCACTCAAAAAAGCTTTCTACAAGGGTTCTTCAACGTGCAGGAAGCGTGGCATGTCTTCCAACACGTGGACCTGAGTTTACATCCCATCCGAAAGATGGGTTGTGTATTTATTAATCCCGCACAACCACGGAATGGGTCCTATTTCTATATCCCGGGACCCTCGGGGTCAGCCCCGTTTAGGAGGGGTCACACCCCGCAAGCCGGAGATACTAGGTCCTATTTCTATATCCCGGGGTTCCCTCGGGGTCCTCTGTTAGGAAGACTCATACTCCAAGCTCAGATGATGTTGCGGGCCTATGCATAAGCCGGGACCGCGCACGGCGGTAAATACGCATGAAACAAAGTCTCTAAAAATACATTGTAAACCAACAATGGGACACTGCTTTTACATGTGGATGGAGAACTATAGTAAAAGCATTGATCCATTAATTGCCATTGTCATGTTTTTGTGGAGACTTTGTCTTATTTGCATTTATTCCATATCCCTTCATTGTTTATTTTAGTGTTGTTCTTCATCTTGACGTCAATGCGATGAATTTAAATGTCATTGATTTTTTTTCCAGAGTTGTGTATTTTAATTACAAAAGCAAATTACAAGAAGTAAAAAGGGTAGAAAAACATGTTAAAATTAAGAAGTTTTCATAAAATGTTGTAAATTTGAAGAATGATTGGCCCAAAAAGGAAAAATAGGCAAAACCGTGAGAGTAGTATTGATTTTACAGAAAGAATAGATCATTGTGTGAGCATCAATTCAATGGCTTCAATCAAGTTGCAAGACCCTTTACATCCTTTCATAGTGAGTTAGCATACGTATTTCACTGGGGTGTTCTTAATGTACTTATGAGGTTAAATTTGAATACAGAGGAGGGAGATATAAAATCTTATGACATTTCAACGGATGAATTTGTAGCTATGTGGCAAACTTCGGAACGAGAAATTATCATTACAGTATGTTTTGCCATTAAATGAGGGCTCTGTCAGTGACGTTGTCAATGTTAAGACGGGCGTTTATTTGGGAACTTCAAATCAAGAATTGTTTGTTAACTTTGAACTTTTGAAATCTTACCAGTCATTTCAGAGAAAAAACGAACCAATGTGTGTCTGTTTTCAAACAAAAAAAGAAGACTTTATTAGATCCGTAGACTGTCAATATCCCTTAATAATGATTTTCAGTGTACTAATTACATTTGTTTATCTTCCTCTGACTATTTTATTTCTTTGAAGTTAATAAAAATAATGACATTTTAAATTATCTAGTTTTCACAGTAAGCGAGAAAAAAACGTTTTCATTTTTTTTGCGACCCGGTCTGTATGTTTTGGTAGAAATTGGCCATTTAGTTCATTATTAAACCTTTTCAGGGAACCTGGAAACTTCTGGAACCTTTTTGCCAAATTTGGGGAAAACACATTTTCATATTTGATTAGAGTTAGAAGCTTTCCAACTCCATTTGAAGAATCCGTGAAAGTCTAAAGTTAGCAGTTATGGAATGATGTAACTCATTTATCCCCTAAATTGACCTTGAAACAAATGTTAACTTGCAACGTTTCATATAGTAATTTTTTCTTGAACTTGTTTTTTTTTTTTGCATATTGAAGGAATGGCTTATCATGCAAAATTTTGTGCCTGTAGCTTTCCACATGTTTACTCAATCAAACTTTAAAAAATGGTTATTTTTTTTGCAGACTGTATATAAAAAGGTTTACTTATTTTTCAGCTGCATTTGGCTTTAACTACAACCTTACATTTTTTGTTGTGAGCGATAGTGTGACATGGTACACAGCAAAAGAAGCATGTTCACAGGAAATAGATGGAGCTAGATTTGACTTTAAAGGTTACAAGGTTGCTACGTATGTAGCAAATGCACTTTCAGTATTACATTTGTAAGTAAATATCTTTAAAGTTTAGTATGCATCTTTTTAGCTGACCCTTTTCCTTCTTCATATGAAGCCATTTTTACATGGCTCAAACAACAGAAACAAAAAAAACTTGCCCATATATTTAATTCAGCTTCAGAAATAAATATGTTGTACGTTTTCTTCAAAATCCAAGATTTTAAGAATACTTACATTGAAAATACCAAAGTGAGCTTGACATTAAAGAAACCACCAATACACTAACCTCTGTTTCATACCTTGACCTTTTGATATACATTGGGGAAAATGGATGTCAGAGATCAAGGTTATATGACAAACGTGATGAATTGAATTCCTAATTGTGATTAGTTTCTGTGAACTTTATTAATAAGCAATGAAGGGATACATGGTATAACAAAGCAATGGAACAACGGTTTTATTGTTGTTCTTCATCTTGAAGTCATCATGAGGCATTCAACAAAGAGCTTTGCTAATACCTCAAAGAAAGTTCAAGAAGGTCCCTGACATCGGTTTGAGCTGAATTTAGTTGTCAACCATCGCTTTATCCATATGTGGTAACCATGAATGTGGGATCGTCAATAAAACTAAAAGGTAAATAGCAAAGTGTTCTTACAATCGCTGTCATCCATTGCAGCTGCCGATATAAACAGGAGGTCAAAATAACACTTTGACATAACAAAAGTAAAAATTCAAAAGAATAGCATTGCATCAATATAAGAAATTATCTCAGTCATTGTTACTTTGGTCTCTTCATGAATTCAATGGCTGTCACTACGATGTCATAGATAGATATGGAATGTTGATTTCACAAATGAAAACAGGCATTTTGAGGTAAAGTCACGACTTTCAGGATTTGACATAATCAGTTTTGACTCACTGACAGTGTGGCGGGTGCTGTACTCAGAGAATGAGAAGAAATCCGTCCGAAGCACCTGTTGTTACTCAGAAAATTTGAAATTTCACACTGTGATGGCTTTAATTTTGAGTGTTGTATTTGTGGTATTCGTGTGTTTTTTTGGGGGGTGTGTAGTACCTGAAGACCTTAGAAATCCACAGGAGATTCTACATGCATCAGTTTAACTGGATTTGGGATCCAATGACTTGAATATTTTACACGTAATCTTCCATCTCACTGATACTGACGATGTCTACTGAAATACATGACTCTTTACCAAAAGGTTTGATTTTTCTTCTGTATGCGCTACCATTATTTCCTAGCAAGCTGAGCTCCTTGAGCTAGCCGGCAGATTAGCGGTGAGTACTCCTTGGTCAATCTTTCAAAAATACGTAGTATCTCATTATGTATTTTTCTTAAATCATAGTCTAATATTAAGAAGTTCATCTCTATTGGTTTTTGTTTATTATTCTATAGGGAAGGGGGATAAAGTAAGGAGAAGTTTGGTTACCCATTTATTCTTTCATTTGCTTTTGCTAGTTTAAATGCTACGTCCGGCTGTCCCGAGTATTTATTATTGTTTACATCCATCTTTTGTCTTTCAATTTGGTTTTTCTGATAAAGTTTCTTTGTGCATAGTGGACTGTGATTGTAATGTCGCCTATTGCAGGTGCTTTCTGCTTTTCTTCGTTTTAAATTCTTGCCTTCACATATAATTGTTTACGTTTAATATGTCTGGCATGTTAAGAAAAATGGCACACTGTTTGTAGTTTTGTTGTTCACTTCACTTGGTAACAGATTTGTAAATAATAGAGTTACTGTGATGTTAGTGTCTGCATCTTGCCATTTCAACAAATTCAGATAAAATCAAAACATTTGGAAAACAATAAACTGAAAGTCGTATAAAAGCTGATAGAAAATGAATAACCAATAGTTTTGTGTCTAACAGAGAATATATAACAGATATTTTATGAAAGGATATGGAGTAAGTAAACATGAGACCACAACATATGTGTCAACTCCAATTGCAATGATTTAAATGAGATGTATGGTCATTCCGGAAATTAATTCCTCACCAGCAGCACTAGAACCCAACCATAGGAAATCAATAATTTCAAAAAAATGTTTTATTTTAAATGCATAAAACCAATCGAAATCCGAATAATCAGTAGTATCAAATATAGCTATGAAAAAACTACGATGGAGGTAGTTCAACCTTAGGTTTTAGATTTTACATAAAGATAAATAATAGTAAATGAAGAAAGTGTACACATGGGATGTTGTCTCCTTGACATTTAACCCATTTTCTTTCTTTTTCATACATGATATATATGTACCATATCTAAGAAAGTAAAGAGCATACATCTCTAACACAGGGAATTGATTTACCAACTCCACACTGCATTAAAAGGAGTTTTGTGTCTATCCGTCTACCTTTCTGTCCGTGTGTACGTCTGCCAACACATTTGTTTTAAGTTATTCAATGGTTTTGATGAAACTATATATTAAAGGGAGACTATATGCAGATATGCATGAGGTATTTACTCTCTGACACCATGTATTTATTTTGAGGAAATGGGATGAGAGGGTGTCCTTTTCTTTTGCAGCTCTGTGAAAGTCACTGAGAGCTTGTATTAATTTCTAATTGTACAATCCAATTCCCAGCAATCAAAAGAGTGCAACTTTTCTTATTTTTTATTTTAAGAGTCTATGTAAACAAACTACCCCTACCTTAGCAATATACAATCCCCACACTGGAGTAATATGCATATATAAGGAACCAACATCTCATGAGCGAAACTGTATTTGTCTGTTAAAAATAAGTGCACACCGCGATGGAAACGTTCAACATTCCCTACTACACGCACATGCATCAAACGATGAATGATACAGAAAGTTCTCAATCGGGTAGCGTGTACCGTGTATCGTGTACCGTGTAACGTGCATTATGTAGGGTAAATCAAAGATTTAAGCATTTATGATGTGTTTTGGTTCAATTTTTGTCTTTCAAGGGTAATCGATATTATCATGGTGTTCTATGGTATCGCGGTACTTGATGTTTAGGGTTCATGTAACTTTACAGGTAAACAGAATTAATTAAAGAATGTTTCATATAACATCATTGTATGAAAGCTTATTTTCTTGCATGACTTATTTGATGGTTCCTCTTGTTTAAATTTGAACACTTACTCTTCAAAAGAGATAAAGCCGATGAAGGCTCTAAACATAGTTTCCTATGATATCGCGGTATTTACAAATTTCATTTTACAGAGCACAACGTTTGACCAATCAATTCTTCATTTGTTATATGTAATAACATATATATGACAAACACACTTTATGAAAAGATTTGATATTCTTTCTAGTTTAATATAAAATAATGAACAAAATTCATTCAAATCTCAGGAAACATGATGAATACAGGTTCCTATTGTTGTCTACGTTTGTCTTTTGTCTATACGTGTTTTTCTTGTGTAGTTCCTTTGCAAATTGTTGCATGTAATTATAATTTTCAGTCATTGTAGGTGTTTCCTGTTATCCATTTTTTAACATTTACGTTTTGCTATATAAAATGCGGACACCTGTTTTTTCCCATATCTTACCGCTCTGACATGTGAACAGTTTATTAGTTGGGTCTCAGTTTAAAACAAGTCGTAATTTTCTCAATCTATTGATAGTCATTAAGTTACAATTGCCTAATTAGACCGTCATGTCTACATTTATGGCACATACAATGAAGTTCGTCGTCGTTATCGTTGTCTAAAAAATTCACGTTATCACTAACTTTGCTGTGTAATTAGAATCCCTTAAATAGCAAAAAACTTCACTGTCAGTGCAAAGTTAAACGTAACCACAACAGACGTCATTCCTAAGAAATAGCAGGCGAATCGTGACAGCTTTGTTTTATTTACTTGATGTTTTAAGAAATAAGGCATGAGTAAAAATAAGAATGCCTGCCATTTATGCAGAATAAATGAGACTGTTCGGTATTTACAAGAAGCCGAGTCATTTTGACAGAACTAATGAATTTTCTGACGAAGGTGACAAGGAGGTTTCCTAATCTATAAATAGAATGATCAGCGATGACGTTGCAGTGCACGTGGAAGGGATAAATTTTTTACCGCGATACCATAGGAAGGGAGTATATATTTAATTGTTGTTAATTGTACTTTTTTCGATTCATGTAGACTAAGCCGAGTATATTGATATGATAAAGTTGCGTGAATAAATGCTTGTCGCTTGTCTTACATTCCACTGTTGTTTATTTATTTTGGATAAGCAGAACAAGGGGTTATGTCAATGTCAAGTGTCAACTTAAAAATCATAAGAAAGCAATTCAAATACATTAGGTTTTGTCCATTGTAGATCGTTTAATCAAAAACATACCATACTTCAGATAACCTGCATATGTAATAAAAAACTAACATGACATGGAGAATTAAAACAGCGAATTTAGTTTTATGAACAGTCATTAGTAAATTTTATTTGTGTTACATTTTTATGCGTTCATTTATACATAGATCTAATAAATCTTAACTCGGCAGCTCATATTTAGTTTACCATCCTGACTTACCTAGTATGGAATACAAAATTCCGACTTAGATGACCCTTAGATGCTATGTTTTGGTTGGTTTTAACCTGGATATGGGATGTTGTCTCCTTGAAATTTACCCCATTTCCATTCTTTTTCATATTAACATGGAAACTTAGCTGTCCCTGAATAAAGAATTTATATCAGGTATCTTAAACTCAATAACAATTTATCTAAAAAAAACAATGGCTTAAAATATTCTTCCGTACTATATTGTAGACTTCCTGATACAATTATATGGATAAATCGTATTAAGTCAAAGGATGATAATTTTGTATACAAAGCAAACAACTGTAACAGAGAACAAAGCACAACTGATTTTGTTCACAACAGAGAAGGGATTAATGACCAGACCCGATGTATTGGACTGAATACGTCATATCCAACACCAGTTTACGGCATCGACGACTGTTACAGCAGACACCCTTATATATGCTTCAAAAAAGTATCTGGTAATAGTATTTTTAATAAATATATAATACTCAACAAAAGAAACGACACACAGTTAATTTTGTGAATATTTTTGTATTTCGTAATTTAAAGTTAAGTGTATACATGTATTCAACGCCAAAAGCATTTTTTTCTATTTTTAAATCAATTATAAAACGGATACGATGAAAATCCGGATTTGAAGTTTTTCACCCAATGATCGATTTCGCTGTTAACTGAAGTATGATTTAATGTTTGATGTCAATAATGGGGTCACTTCATCAGGTCAACGATTTGCTATCTTGAAAAATTGGAAAACAATGTCTCATATCGATGCTCCGTTCATAACGCTGGCAATGACTTAGCGCGGTCAGATAGGCGATCTTGATTTTTCCCTCGCAATTTATTGTTACGTGAAAAGGAGAACAAACTAAAGACTATTGTTTAATCTAAAGCAAACATGCTAATCAATGATGAATCACGTGGCAGCAGTTCCCGTGAGACGTCGCAACGTCAAGATCGCGTAACACGCGTTTTGCACTTCGGAGAACGGTAGGTGAAAATGGAAAATAAGCTTGACTTCAAACATCTGTTGCTTTGTCAAAGTCAGTCGGCTCGAAAATGTGATGGTTTGCTAAAAACAAATGTAGACATACTCACTATTTACGTCTGCAAACAGAAATTCTGGATAATGACATTGACC
Source organism: Modiolus philippinarum (assembly GCA_002080025.1). Classification (NCBI taxonomy): domain Eukaryota; kingdom Metazoa; phylum Mollusca; class Bivalvia; order Mytilida; family Modiolidae; genus Modiolus; species Modiolus philippinarum. Next base: position 78,665 of record MJUU01017142.1, on the reverse strand, counting down.
GTGACCGGAGATGGTTCAGAAATTGTAAAAGACATTTTAGGGCATAATGTTAATTCTTCAGTGCAAAAAATACATTTTGTTTACGAGTTATGGTATTCTGATAGAAAGTAAAATATCATTCTTGATAAAATCTGGGTATCGTTGTTGAGTAGTATATACTGTAGTATGATTTTTTCCGTAATACTAGTAGTATAAACCTTTCGCATTTCCTGACCTGTAAAAATGCCTTAAAATTGAGTCTCGCCTCTTAAAATTTCCTCAGAATTCCAACTACATTGCTTTTGTTAAGAGGAATAATATATTACTTTAACAGTTGATCATACGAAACATATTTACTTTACATGCATATTTTTACAGGAAATATGATAAAGAAAATATCTTGTTTTACTTCAGTCGACACTGAAATCAACAAAACTTTGATATGATAGGGTAACGTTCACTCCATTGGACTTTTAAGTGCAGGCATTGCATGGGCCCTTACGCTCGTTCAAACGTTCAGTAAAACATAAGAAATCTGCGAACAAAAAGACAAATGAAATGTCCCAAACTATCTGAAGAAGACATCAGAAGTGTCAACTAAGATCTACATGTGAAATACAGAAGTTACTCTAAATTTAATTTATGCATACGTGCATTTCGACAACTCCTGTCTCTTCAGTGCATATCAAATACAAAAATGCGGGAAATCACATACCGAAATGTATGTAAAATCTGATATAGAACACTATACCCATAGAATCCAAACAGGAATTCCAAATTCAGAATTGTTATTGTCCGAATGAAAGTTTGTTTAAAAAAGTAACGAAAACAGCAAGGAACCACTTATGATCAATTACTTTTTCAAATCAAACATAAAATAAGTGGTCAACATAGTTAACATTTCCGAGAAAACTAGATGCCAAAGTCATGAACACCATCATAAAAATAACAATACCGGATAAACGCAACAATTTATTCATTTATCACGCCAGTTAACCATTAGATGAACATCTCCACATTTTTATTACCTTGTTTTGCAAAGCATTAGACTGCAATGTTGCAAACTTTGCCCTATTCTGCCTAATAGTTTCTCATAGCAAGGACATTATGGTATCATTTACAGTGTTGCTGAGCTGTTAACTCGACAACTCCAAATATGTTTCAACCGATATTTTTCAAATTTTAACAAACTCAACCTAACACGATTGAATGATGTAAATGCATTACTTAAAGCAACTGATTATGCGATTAAACAATTGAATCGACTATTTAATATGCAAATTTTCAGTTTATTTTTAATCATAATTCACTGTTAAAGTAAGTGAGAACTGAACCGTCAGTCAAAAGAACGAACAATCCGAGGACAACGGCAACATCGGAAACACTAAGAAACAAGGACACCACTTAAGTACAGGACAAAAACGAAAAATGAAGACACACATGCGCGAACCAGTATTTGTTAACATATGCATAAATAAAAAATGACATGAAATAATACATCTTGTTGGGCATCGTTACTGGTCCATTACACTAGTGACTAATTGTTTTGCTAAAGCCATGGAATAATAACCTATGGTGTAAGAAAAATTCAATTTAAAAAACGAACACTGCTATACTATTAATAGAAATGTGAAATTTAGAGCACAAAATTTAAAAATAAAGCCCCAAAACAAGATGTTTTGATCAACACTATATCCGCTACTACGGATTCAAGGGTACGTTCTAATCTCTAGGTCTTATCGGATTATTTATTGTATATTTATGTTCCTCTGCACTTTATATCATATACTTTCCAAGTATGATTGTTCCATCTGACACATTTCAAAAAAGTTATAAGCACTGACAGAAACACAGACGACAGGACAAAAACATTTTGCCTCGATCCTTAATCTGGGGCATAAAAATAGCGCAACATTTTATAGCTCATTTTTGTTTCTTTTTTCCAATATATATCTACAAAGAAAATGCATTTATTTCACCTTTTCTTTTCACAAATCAAAGTTAATATTCGCTGATAGTCTTAGTACATTTATCGGGTAATTCGATTTCGTGATCTAAGGAAGGTTTTATATATTGTTTGTACTGTTTACGTAACAAACCTTATGTTAACTTTTTTGAGAGTATGTTTCTGTTTATAACCGTGGTTCGAAATTTGAATTAACTTTTTCGTAAAATTTCTTGATAGATCGTTAGTCTTAAAAGTTTCCAAAGTCTTTGTTCTAGGTACCAAATATTAGAAAATATGTATGATAAGTAGCTACCAAAATAGAGATCCTATGAAATTAAATATGTTTATTTTTTTTTAAATCAAAAGTTTTCTCTGAATAAGAAGACTAGGAAAAACAAGATACCGCATCTTAAACTTGAAAACATTATGAGTCAAAAGTGCTCGTTAATTTCTCTTTTCCACAAGAACTATTACAAAACGGGCTTTTAATCGCTTATTTTGTTTCTAGTTTTTTTAGAATAACTGTTTGCAGTGATTTTACACTTTTACTTGGTATTTGTAAACCCCCCCAACCTCCCCAGTTACCACCTATTGGCAAAAAGATAGCTTATGCAATAACTGATTTCGGTACCAATTTTTATGAGTATTTATTTATCTGATTTGAAGCGATTAATGTTTGTAATATTGACATTTGCACTAACTGAGCGGGTAAATTCAATTTGTAATCAAGAGTTATCGTTCGTTGGTAGAATTTTCTACATTCTTGCTGTCTTACTTAGTATTGATGTGATAAGTGTTGCTTGGATAGCATTATATAATGTCATATCATTTGCTATAAGTAATCAAACTTGCTTTAATATTGTTTTGATATTGTATATTTTAACTACGTAGATGATTGATTTGAATTTTAATTCTATGAACAGTATTTTAGCTGTCAGGAAAAAAACAACTTACAAAATTTAAAAGTCCTGAAATTAAAGTTCTCTTTAACAACCCCCAAGATGCCTTTTAGTTTTCGAAACAATAAAGGAATCTTTAATCATAACGAAGCAACTCTTATTTCCGGTTTAAAACCGCGAATCGGTATTTGTTTGGTGAGCTGTTTTCCGTGATCCCTCTTATCACATGTGTAACTCTCGTCAGCTGTTAATCGTGGATCTATAGCAAAGAAAATGTATTATTTGATTGACATATATATAAAGCAATTTCCAGTAAAAAAGGTCAAAGCTTTTGTAAACTTTACTTTCTGCACATGGCAATTTCGACAGTTAATGTCTCTTCTTTGGAAAACCAGATATTGAAAGATATATTAAAGCTAATAGAGAACAAATAATCAAACAGATGTAAATTCAAATCAGCTAAGGATAGAGTTTTGCATGATGACGGTCATTTATATGCATTCATGAATTTGCAGGTGGGGACCTGCAATTACAATTTGTTTGTACTGAGTGTAATTACTGTTTAAATACTGAATAAAACTATCATATTATCGAAATTTGTACGAGAATCCTTCTTGAAGCATCTATATCATTACATACCTTTAAACATATTAGAGGGCCTTTCCTTAATACTATGACAAGCACATTTGTCAGTTTTGATTATTGCAGCAAAAGGCGTTTTGTTTATTAAGAATTAATATTTAACTATAATTTTATTAAAGAAGGATTATTATATTTTTCTTAGTTTTCTTTTCATGTGTAAGGCATCCCTGACAAGATTATGCTTTAACATCACCTTTTATATTGTATTGTAGGAAAACCAGATAAGGCCACATTTTACAACGTCACAGTAACGTTTCTTAACAGTACCACTGAGTTTTTGTTAAAGCAAAACAAAACACAAAAAGGATGTGGACGCTCTTGTGACCAGACTTTTTTATGTTTAGCAATGATCTACGACTTTTTAACTGATGAATGTTTTCATATTCATGATACCGCCTATAACCTTGAAACTTTAGTTCACTTAAATCTTCGAAATGACACCCCCAACAATATTCTAGAGGCAAAACTTAACAGAAGTGGTAAGTCAAAAGAAGAAATATAGTAACAGTTATTTCAGATAGAAGTTATCGTTATAACATTTTCCCTATAGGGTCTATAATGTCTCTTCATGTCACCCTCTATGAATTCACGATATTTAAAGTTATTCAAAAACGTTTCTCCACAAAACATGACGTCTGAATATTGTGTCATACATAAGTTTTGTTTGAAACATCATAGATTTATGCGGAAGATGAAATTTCTAACCTGTAAGATTCAAAATTGAACAAAACTTACAACCCTGTAAAGAAAAAGATCATATTAGGGGTTTCAACGTCTAAATGTTTTTTTTTAACTTTTAATTTATCAGCAAACGAAGAACTTAGGGAAAAGAATGATAAGCGGAGAATTATCAATTGAAAAATTAAAAAAACGGGGGGAATCGGATGTAAACCTGTCAAAGAAAAATCAAACAAACAACAGAAATTAACATAAATGCCACAAAACTAAAGCAATAGCAGTGAGGACACAAAGGCTGATCCCATCTGTACAAAAGGGGGTTCAATTTTGGTTCCGGATAAAAAGGGGGTCCTTATGAGTTATAAAATGTAGACGTCATATGCAGGAGTAATATTGCTGCTAGAAAACAGGAAGTTCACTATCCTACTGTCAGATTTAAGCCTATAAGCTTAGGTATTATGATATTGATAGTGTATCAGTAAAATGTCTCTTTAATTTATAATTGGCTATATGAAATAAGTATAATCATTATATTGAGGATTGTTCAATGACCGCGCATGAATATTACGGAAACTGATATTAAATGACTTTGGTAGAGTATTGTCTTTTTTTCTTAATTTGCTGTTGTAAAACCTGCCTATATAAAAATAAGGGACTTACTTTGCTAAAGCCCTCATATGCATCCCAATTGTCTGAAGGAACGCTTGTCATAAACATTTTGATATATAATTTTAAACAAGTAACAAGTTGTGAAATATGGTATTCATATGCCGGGGTTTGGTTATATTACTGTTTAAAACGGGACGTTCACTATTGGAAAATAGAATTATCACTTTTGAATAAAAAAAGTTTGTTTTGCTTTTTATCAGAGGGCCAGAGTTACTAATATAAACCTATAAGCCCAGCATAATTTGTTGCGGTCGAAGACTTAGTTACGTTAGGGAAGCATGAATGTACTAAATACTGGATTTATAAATAACAAAATACCAAGGTCACTGTAAATTTAATTTCTGCATATGCGCATTTCGCATTTATGTCTCTTCAATGCAGATAAAATCAAAACATTTGGAAATCCATATACCAAAATATGTGTAAAAGCTGATAGAGAACAAAATATCGAATAGAAAAGCCAAAATCAGCTAAGGACAGAGCTATGCAAGAGGGAGATACTCCTAAGTTTTGAACAAAATTTACTTAAATTTAGATATTGCAATATTTCAAATAAAATCTGTTTTCGGGCCAGCACCGAAATACTGGCTACTTGGTTGATGAATACCCTCGGGGACTAACAGTCCACCAGAGAGGCATCGGCCCAGTGGTAATATATAACAAAACACCGAAGTAACTGTAAATTTATTGATAACATGCATTTGTCGAATTCTAATGCTAATTGTTCCTTCAGACATTACGGATGCATATGACGACTGATTGAGCGCCATATTTGAACCACTAACGTAACTAAACTCTTCAACCTAAACAAATTATTTGCTATTATAAATCTAGCAATTAGTAAATTTTTTAAAATAATTATTTAACCTCTTTCTGACGTCGACATTTCCTGATGGACACGTTTATTCTTACAAAACGTACACTACAAATAAAGTGCAGTAGGATACTCTTACCATGTTGAGACACCAAGTTTGCTATTTATAGATGTGTCGTTTGTAAATTTGTGTTTTTTAAATTTTGTATTAAATGCTTTGCATAATTGTGTGCTTTCTAAACAATATGAATTTTCGCTGCTCTTTTGTTGTGAAAAACCATTACTCATAGAAAGACAACATTTGCTATATAATCGATTCCCACATGTTGTGCCTCAATTATAAATACGGGATTTAAATTTAATACTTTTATGGGACAAAAAAATGAACAAAACTAGATACTCTAAACAGCCTACCGAACGAGTATGCAAGAAATTAAGAATTTACACATGCAAATACAAGATATCAGGTACAAGTTGCACTGCAATACACACTTATTGGCTTGTGGTACCCTACACTACCTTTTTCTAACAGCGTTTACTTAGTTTTATGCAGTAGTACTACTAATCTAAGTAAATTATTACAAACTAGTTCGAAAAGACTCGAAAGAGTCAAATTAGTAATATCGAATCAGTGCAAGAAACAGGTTTATCTAACATGACAATATGAATACATATTGCAACATAAGGTTATAGGCTCTTTCGGAAACTCATTCGTCCCCACTTCGGATTCGGTATTTATAAACAATAATACATTTCTGGTTAAAAATTCAACATATGATCTGTGGCTATGCACGATTTCACACCTCTCCCCTGAATACAGTTCAGGGCACTGTTCATATTTTGATTACATTCTAACTTTACTACAATTACAATATCGCACCCGGAAAAAGTTATATCTTGATAGTCAACTGGTGTCGTCGGACCGTTTACGAGTGATGATAACGGGAAGCGAAGGGTGTTCGTACCTCCACTCGACAGGAGGTTTCCAATCCAGGAAAAGATAACAACATTTTATGGAAAGGGCTATTACGAACATTAAAACTTTGATTTTGGAAATACCATAAATATCATTAGATAAACTTCAGCAAGATATTTCAAACGGATCTGAAACTTTCAGATTAAATTTGTCATTAGAAAAATTTTATACTATATTAACATTAAATTTTACAAAGAAGAAAATGCACAAATATTTGAGCAAGAACCATATATTTTTGTACAAATATCATTAAGCATAGAAGCCTTAGATGGATACTTGTAATTACCTCCTTAACAATTTCAAATATTGCAAAAATATTCGATACTTACATTATGTTTTGCAGTTTATATAGATATATTGGAGCCATCATCCAGCAGATCTGCCATGAACGGAACCATATTTACCTGTAAGTGATCATACATACTGAAAATTCAGGTAACTGAAGAAGATTGACAACCAATTTCAACGATCAGGCGAGCGGCAAAAGTTTAATTGAAAAAGGACGTTATTTTTCAACACTTAACATAGCTCTGCCCTAGCTCATTTGGGCTTTTTTATTCAGAGCTTATTATAGTAGAGCGGCGAATTAAGCAAAAGTCGCTTATTTAAAAAGTTTAAATGACCCAAATACCCTATTCGATTTCTCAGTCGTTTTGGATAGCTTGATTATTATATTTTTGAAATATGTCTGTCGTAAAAATGAAATGTGGTAGAATCACTGTGATAATTGCAATTGAATGACAGGACCCTAAACGGAATGTCGACACCCTAACTAATCTTTTGGGCTTGTTACATAATAAACGAAAACTTATCTACAAACGGCATTATTACATGAAAAAGAGATACTTGCTGAAACATTTTTCACGCTATAGGTCATTCTTTGAATTTGCGTTCTAGTTTTATAGAAGATTAGAAAATACCCATAAAATCAACCCACAAAATCAGCGTTTTTCTCGAATTTAACACAAAATAAACAATTACAATATGCAGTTATTGTCTTAAGTCAAACTGTACGCCCTATTTAACAAGTTCGATGGTAATTTTGTGTCAATGCACTAACCAAATATATTTTAAATGCATTTAAATTGTTTGAAATTAGAATATGCAATCCGTAAATATTTCGTACTTAGTCCGTCAATCAGTCTATTATTAAATTAAACGATCAAATTCATTCAGTTGATTAACGATTTCTTAGTTTCTAAACATACCCCTTGTTAGTTTTGCTGCTTTCTGTTTAAAATTATTGATACACAATGTATTCAAGACAAATCGTGCTTGTTTTTGGGGATATATTTACGATTTAATATGAGGGTGTGTTTGATTTGTATTGAGAAAGGTGCGTGTGATTAGTATTGCCAGTAGTTCGTAAAACTGAAAAGCTCCCGCGGTCTAAATAAGTATATATTAAGCGCAGTCTAACTGACACATGTCAATAAGGAAGCTAAAGTCGTTTTTACATTTGACGTTGACAAATATTTGTGATTGTTTATTTCATGTTATGTTGTTTTGCGTTTTTTTCCTACTTGTTTTTTTTTCGGTTCTGTTCTTTTTCTTGTTTTGGGGGTGATATTGCTTTCTTTTTTCGTTTTGTTTTGTTTTTGTTTTTGTTTTTTGGTGTTTTTTTTTTTGTTTATTTGTTTTGTTTGTTTGTTTATCCTTTTTTTATGTTTTTGTTTATGTTTGATTTTTTGTTTGTTTTGGTTCTGGTTCTTTTTCCGGGAAGTGTTTACAACATCAGAGGTAATACCAACACAACATACAGGCAGCAGGTATGGTATAATTTTTTACGCTTTTCGGATCCATGCATTGTTTGTAAAATGTTGGAGTCAGATTATAAACTCTGTTCTTCTAGTATATTTTGTGTATATACAATAAGTGTTTTTTTTTTATATTTTTAAACTAGATAGCTACATCTTATAAGGTTGTTTAGGAAATGTTTGTGATGCTATATAATTCAAGAATATCGCTTGCAAAATTAAATGACCCGTCATTCCAAACCACGAAAAGGCTAGTCAACAATGATTTCGATTGAATATTAATTAAAAATTAAAAGTATGGACCAGATAAAACCTGATTGATTGCATATGACTGTGGTTTGCAAATCTGCATCAGACGACAATTCAAAACAGTTCAAGAAAAATAGCAAATGAGGGTTATAACAAAATTACTAAAAAGAATTTTCAAGAGTCGATATCCAAAGGAAAAAAAATACAAACAAAAAACAAATTAGGCGCAAAAGCAACAGAAAACTGTGCTTTTTGTATGTCCTCATTCATTTTTAAAAACATTTCAGCAAAATTATGCTTGCAATGAACAAAGGTTCTAGATCTTGTACGGATTTGAAATTGGTCAAAATATTAGAAAAAGTTAAGTTTGGTTCTGTGGGTGGTTATATCTACAATAACTATCGCTTCAGTGCAATCAAATGAAAGAGATGATATAAAGAACATATAGCTCATTTGTAACTCCATAGCCAACTAAGGACAATGTTTTTGCACGACACAAACCTTTGATGAAACTCGCAAAGCATATAATAATGACGATCTTATGACGACTGATGTTGATGATGAATGTCTCAATAGAAAACTAATAGGTACTTATACGAGACAATATTAAAGATCAGGGATAACTTTCATGAGTAAGAAATTTCTTCTTTTTACGAGTAAAACGTCTGTAAAATGCATAGAGCTTCTCACACTAGGGGAAGACATCCCAATTCTTCTGTAAAATACAATTGTCCTTCATGGAAAAGGCCATTCACGGAAGAATACAACGACTTCGTTAAACAGTTAGTAATATGAACAACATGTTATTTGAAATAAAATGTACATAATATAATAATACGTATGTTATTGTATTTCTGTATTCAATATTTGCAATGTTTTTATTTGAATCCTCTATGAAAATTAGACAAGTTCAAAGTGAGTCATGCACTCCCTCTAAATAAAACATTTTTTTTACCTAGTTCCTTGCTAAGCGAAATATTGTGTGAGTGCGATCACCATCTGTGTACGAACATAGCGAATATCTGTCGATTTTTGTTGCAAATCAACCAGTCAATCCTTTTGTAGCTTTTGAAAAGGGGAGGGGGTCCTACATTCACTATTGTTAAATAGGAATTAAATAAAGATTAAGAGTAAGTTGCAAATAAATAAAACAGAGTCATATTTAGATTTTTAAAATTTAATTAATATACTTTGCGTATTGTCTATAAATCCGACTTGCAACATGCCAGGTTACGTGCTAACACAGGTCGATATGCGATATTTAGCGCTTACTAAATATTGTTTTCGATTGTTTGGATCAAATTTTACTCATTTTTAAGAATATCACAACCAGGAGAAAAAAATCTTGAAATGTTTTAAGCTTAAAACATAGCTCTTTATTATAACATCAAATGAACGTCAATTTGTGTTATAAGTGACGTCACAAATCATGACAACATGTTTATTTACATTCAAATTTACTAAGTAATAAAATAAATTTCTATTGTATCAATTCTTGTGCCTTGAAATGCTGAAAATCATAATATTATCAATTTTTCATTTTTTACTGATTGACCTTTGACCCCTAATTTACCCCCCTTTCTACCACGTTTGAATTTTACGACAAACCTTTTTGAAATGTACACGACCTAAGCTTTCCAAAAAGGTATAGATATCGAATAGGGTATGTGGGTCATTTAAATTTTAAAATTTCTGGTCTCTGCCGCTCTACTATTATATATTCGTTCTCTATCAGTTTTTACACGTATTCCGGTTATGGACTTCCAATTATTTTGATTTTATCTGCACTGAAGAGACATAAATCGTCAAAATGCACTTATGTAGAAACAAAATTCACAGAAACTTTGGTATTTTGTTACTTACACGTTGCTGTTACTTCATTTACACCAGACTGCGAAGACGGTGTATGTAGAATGATTGATTGAAAGCACTGCCGTTATCAGATTTTACAATTGATTAGTTGCTCAAGAAAACTATCGAATCAAATGTTGAAATCATCTGAAAGCAATTCTGTCATTCAGGCATACAGCGCTCTCATTGAGGTATTTATATACATCGTCTCTCGTAGTATACTTACGATCAATTATCAACAATTTGTCATTCTTTGCGCTCAATCATTTTGAAATTATGTGTAAAATTATATGGTTTTGAAATGAAACTTTTGCCTCACGTTTACCGTTGAAATAACTGGGCCATTGTTGATTGCCAGTTTTTTGTAATTGTTTGTTTTAAGAGTGAGTCATTTGGGGAAAGAAAGTCGTGTTTTTTCTGGAGTAACCATTACGGTTACTTTTATATTATAGAACAGGACATACCGAGGTACTTGTCCTATACGTGTCTTTCGATTTTACCGTTCGTCACCGGGTTTCTTTTTTCACACACAAAGGTAAATCATTCGACCTACAGCAGGAATGATCTATCAATTTATCATAGGGAGCTATTAGCGAAAAGTGCAAACAATTTTGAATCTACAAAATACATTTTGTTAATTGACTTTCGTTAAAATATCCTCAAAACAGTTGTCATATTTTGAATGTTATAGTACAGTTCATGTTTTGTTTTCATTAGGATTTTTATTGGTATTTATTTATTCAATGGGTCGGGCATCGTATTTTCACCAACTTTCTTGGTATTGACACACTCGTTTCTGCCTTCAACTGCAAATAGTTCCTACTTTGAAAGTTCCGTATTGTACATAGAGGGATACCAAGGTATAGCCTTAACCTCCATAGGACGTCATCATGCGAGTCCAGTTACCAATTTAGTCTTCAATATAGTAAATATTCGACTGTTAATTGAACGGCCAACATTGTCTTTACTCGCGATGTTTTCAAGTATTGACTCTCAGTATTACGGTTATATTGTCAAATCTAATAGTTATGGGAGCATGAATACCATCAATAATCTGCATACTGTTGCTTTATACCGTACACATTTTATGGTGACGTTACATGTTGAGGTTTGATTGAAACAAATAGCATAAAACAAAGAGGAAAAAAGCTTTAGTTATTGTACATTTATACGAATAAATCACTAGGCCGCGTAAAACCCTGTCATGTAATTCTACGCAAATAGGTTACGAAAATAATGAAATTGTATAATTATGCTTTGTATTTCATCAGTTTCGACAACTGGATTAGAGCATCGTGTACTGAGTCGAGTAGTGCGTCTTGGAATATCCTATCTTTGTGTTGTGCATGTTGTATTCAAATTATAATTCCGACACCTGACCTCAAACTATGGAAAACAAGCAATGCTGAGAAACGTTCTAGGCTCTATGAATTTTAATTTCTGGTGGGATATTATTATACATACATTGTAATCGATGCACCAAGAATGTTGTAAAACTTTCTGTTCTGCAATTAGGATAAATCCTAAGTTCACTCTGTTTTATATTCAGGTACAAATAGTGAAGAAACTACGACGGTCGTAACAACGGTAACAGAACGTACGTATTTAGTATAATATTTATGCTTTATAAGCAAATAATGTTCAGCTCATTAAATGTATTAGAGACTATATGTAACCTAATGTATTCGAATGCCTTAAGGGTGTAGTAAGGTGAAATTCAGAGAATCTTTGATTTTATTTTGATACTTTAAATAAAAAGAGCGTTGGTAAAGGAACGAATTTCTTAAATTAAAATAACATTGATAATGAAACAAATTTCTGTCATGAATATTGGTAGGTAATGGAACATAGTAAAACATATAGAAATTAAACATAAGTTACTTTCAAAGAAAAAGGAAATTTGTAAGCTAATTAAAGTTCGTTTAATGGCCTCAAATGAGTTATTAAGCCTTTGATGACAACACAACTGGGTATAGGGTCTGTAAGTCTCGTCATGTGACACCGAGAAATCACGATAATAATTGTAATTTGAATACGTTTCCCGCCGAAACATGACGTTGGAACATTATGACATTCAAAGTTTTGTTTAAAACGTCATATGTCTTTGTAATAAATGCAACTTCCGGGTACAATATTTGTTTCCGGAAGTTCAAAATTTTAACGAGTCTTACAGACCTATTATGGGGCAAAATATATGACTTCGGGAAAATGAATTAAACACCAGAATTTCGAATAGATTCTACCAATGTTAAAAACCTCAACTTACTACATCCCTAAATCCATGCGTTTAAATCCATTCATGGTATACGCATTGTGTAGTAGGAAAACTACAGTATGGTTGTAAATAAATTAAAAACAAGGAAGCGAAAGTAATTGCCTCGGCCTTAGCCACAAACATATCAGTAAAACTCATGCGCGAGTACAACATGTCAAATGTAATAGAAATATAAAAGGTTCTGCATCGAAATAAATTGCCGACATTTTATCATTAAATGCATAAAATATTTAGCTGCAATATTGTTAAACAATCTCTCTCTTTAACAGAATGTTATTGTAAGTGTGAGAGCATTAGTGCAATGACTTATAACAGCAGTGAACTTCAGCACTGGATACAGAATATTACAAATATTTTGACAGTTGACAAAACACAGTTATCGTCCTTTACTAGAAAACTGACAAGTGCTGATGATTCAAGATCTTCATCGACAACCTTTGGAGTTTTCGCCGCAATAATTTTATTTTTTGTACTTGGATTTATATGTATTGGTGATATTATAGCATTTTCGTTGTATATCAAAAACAGTTGTATGCATGTAACATAAAGAAACGATCGTGTTGAATCCATAAGATAAAGTGATTTCCGAAAATGACTTCTAAAAGTTGGTTTAGGAATGGTATATACCCCATCACTAAATGGCAACCCAATGAAAGTTTTTAAACTAGATTTAATTCGCCAAAAGGAACATTAATCTAGCTACACATCAACGAAAACATACAAGATATAGGCACATTTTTAAGCACATTTTGATGATTTACCAATTTTCAATGCAGAAATACACAATGATGACATGGTGCATGAGGACGCACGTTAATTGTTGTATTTAAATTACAACCTATACTTTTACAATGCAAAGTTTCAAATGGATTCATGAATGCACGTAGGTGCAAGGCAATTTTAACTTTTACGTGTTTTTGCAGTTTTCTCGAATTTTGGTCGAAATTGTCCTTTTTTTTTGTTTCTGATGTTGCCATTGTCCTTGGATTGTTCGTTTTGGATTGACGGTTCGGTTCTCACTTACTTAATTTACATTAATCTTAAATAGTGGTCAAAGCGTCGCAACTCCAAATAATTTTTGAACCAGTTTTCCTTGGCTCTTATAGAATTGGTAAATGGGAAGAAAATAAAATACCGGAAGTGGACAAATTGTAATTTTTTAATGATGTTAATTTATCCTTAATCTTAATTTTTTTGAGATTAAAAGTTTTATGTCTAATTATTGAAGCAGATAGCTATCTTTTGGCACCATTATATTCATTCAATTCGAACATTCAATTTTCTCTTTGGAGTGCCTACAAGATACTAATATCGGAAATCGGTTATACAATAAACAATGAAGGGGGATATGGAGTAGATGCATGTCCAAATGGAATGAAACTTGTTGTAAAAATGTGAACTGTATATCTTTCATTTTCTATAATTGGTGGTGAAGGTTCCCTCCTAAAAATTACTGACATGTGTTTTTGTTAAAATTATATGTATCCCGATATTGAATGTTAAAAGATTTGTATTTTTTTATCCAAATTTTACCAAGTTATCATGAAACATTATAATACTTTATGTTGGGTCAGTGTGAGCTACATGTATTGCCATCACTTGGCGTCCGTCGTCCTTCCGTCGTCCGTCCGTTAAACTTTTCACATTTTCATCTTCTCCTCTAAAACTACTGAAGCAAATTCAACCAAACTTTAAAGGAATGATGTAGGAAAGGTCCTTTACAACGATTGCTCATTTCGTTCCGATTCGACAAAAAACATGGCGGCCAGTGCGGAACTTATATTTAACATAGGACCCTAAGGGAAAAACGTCATTTTCATCAACTCCTCTGTAACCACTGAAGCAAATTTAACCAAACTTTACAGGAATGATGTATGGAAGATCCTTTACAATGATTGCTCATTTTATACCAATCCGACAAAAAACATGGATGCCAGCGCTGAACTTACATTTAACATTGGACCCTATTGGAAAAACGTCATTTTCATACACTCCTCTGAAACCACTGAAGCAAATTCAACCAAACTTTACAGGAATGATGTATGGAAGGTCCTTAACAAAGATTGCTCATTTTGTACCAATCTGACAAAAAACATGGCCGCCAGCGTGGAACTTATTTTTAACATTTGACCCTATGGGAAAAACGTCATTTTCATCAACTCCTCTGTAACCACGTAACCACTGAAGCGAATTCAACCAAACTTTACAGGAATGATGTATGGAAGGTCCTTTACAAAGAGTGCTGATTTTGTACCGATACGACAAAAAAGCAAATTCAACCAAACTTTACAGGAATGATGTATGGAAGGTCCTTAACAAAGATTGCTCATTTTGTACCAATCTGACAAAAAACATGGCCGCCAGCGTGGAACTTATTTTTAACATTGGACCCTATGGGAAAAACGTAATTTTCATCAACTCCTCTGTAACCACGTAACCGCTGAAGCGAATTCAACCAAACTTTACAGGAATGATGTATGGAAGGTCCTTTACAAAGAGTGCTCATTTTGTACCGATACGACAAAAAACATGGCCGCCAGCGCTGAACTGACATTTAACATTGGATCCTATGGGAAAAACGTCATTTTCATACACTCCTCTGAAACCACTGAAGCAAATTCAACCAAACTTTATAGGAATGGTGTATGGAAGGTCCTTTACAAAGATTGCTCATTTTTTACCAATCTGACAAAAACATGGCCGCCAGCATGGAACTTATATTTAACATTGTACCCTATGGGAAAACATCATTTTCATCAACTCCTTTGTTAGCACTGAAGCAAATACAACCAAACTTTACAAGAATGATGTATGGAAGGTCCTTTACAAAGAGAGCTCATTTTATACTGATCCGACAAAAACCTGGCCTTCAGCGCGGAACTTACACTTAACATTGGAACCTATGGGAAAAACGTCATTTTCATACACTCCTCTGAAACCACTGAAGCAAATTCAACCAAACTTTACAGGAAGAATGTATGGAAGGTCCTTTACAAAGATTGCTCATTTTGTATCAATCCGACAAAAAACGCGGCCAGTGCGGAACTTATATTTAACATTGGACCCTATGGAAAAACTTCATTTTCATCAACTCCTTTGTAAGCACTGAAGCAAATGCAACCAAACTTTACAGGAATGATGAATGGAAGGTCCTTTACAAAGATTGATCATTTTGTACCAATCCGACAAAAACACATGGCGGTCAACGGAGAACTTATATTTAACATTGGACCCTATGGGAAAACTTCATTTTCATTCACTCCTTTGTTAGCACAGAAGCAAATGCAACCAACCTTTACAGGAATGTTGAATGGAAGGTCCTTTACAAAGATTGCTCATTTTATTCTCATCTGACAAAAACATGGCCACCAGCGCAAAACTTATATTTAACTTTGGACCCTATGGGGAAAAGGTCATTTTCATAAACGCATCTTAAACCACTGACGCAAATTACAGGAATGACATATGGAAGGTTCCTTACAAAGATTGCTCATTTCATTTCAATTCGACAAAAAACATGGCCACCATGGAGAACATTGAAACCCTGCTGTTCAGCATTTTGACAGGTGAGCGACACAGGCTCAGTCTCTGAGCCTCTAGTTTCCTTTGATCAATGGATGCGGGACCGTCAACAAACATAAACTTAACTGGCAAAGTGTTCTTACCATCGCTGTCACCCATTGCCCGACAAAAAGACCAGAAGAGGACGATCACAACATTTAAACAACCACGGGGCATTCATCGAGCCAATTGTAAGAAAACTTAGCAATATAATATCATGAGACGTGGGCACAATAAACAGGTGGTCAGAAAAAAAACAATTTTAAATTACAAAAAATTAAAAAGCCAAAATTTGAAAGAATGATAGTGCATCCATATGAGAAATTCTCTCAAGAAAAAGTATATCATAACTGAATTGTATATAGAGCATACATAAGGTACTCCAACGAAAACTTTTGCAAGCAAAGTTTGATAATTTATCAAATTTCATTGCAAAAATACATAATGTTGACATGGTGCATGAAGACGCACGTTAAGTGTTGTATTTAAATTGCAACCCATACTTTTGAACTGCAAAGTTTTAAATAGATTCATGAATGTACGTAGGTGCACGGCAATTTTAACTTTTACTTGTTTTTGCATTTTTCTTGAATTTTCGTCGTAGTTTATCATAATTAGTGGCCAAAGCGCCGTAACTCCAAATAATTTGGAACCAGTTTTTCTTTAGCTCTTAATAGAACTGGTAAATGAGAAGAAAACCAATACCGTAGGTACTCCAACAAAGACTTTTGTAAGCAAAGTTTGATAATTTATCAACTTTCATTTCGCTAATACATAATGTTGACATGGTGCATGAAGACGCACGTTGTGTGTTGTATTTAAATTGCAACCCATACTTTTCAACTGCAAAGTTTCAAATAGATTCATGAATGCACGTAAGTGCACGGCAATTTTAACTTTTATTTGTTTTTGCAATTTTCTTAAATTTTTGTCATAATTTATCTTAATTAGTGACCAAAGCGCCGTACCTAAAATTATTTGGAACCAGTTTTTCTTTAGCTCTTAATAGAACTGGTAAATGAGAAGAAACCCAATACCGGAAGTGCAGAAATTGTAATCTTCTAATTGTGTTAATTAATCCTAAATCTAATTTTTTTGGAGATTAAAAGTTTAATTTCTTATTATGGAAGCAGATAACTATTTTTTGCACTGTTATATTCATCGAATGCGAACATTCGATTTTTTCGTTGGAGTACCTAAATACCGGAAGTGCACAAATCGTATTTTTTTTAATTGTGTTAATTAATCCTTAATGTAAATTTTTTGGAGATTAAAGGATTAATTTCTTATTATGGAAACAGATAACTATCTTTTTGCACTGTTATATTCATTGAATGCGAACATTCAATTTTTTCGTTGGAGTACCTACATACATCTCTCTCTCGCATGGGGAATCTTTTTACGGACTCCACACTGCAGGAGAGACAAACTTCCGTCTAAAATTAACAATGAAGGGAAACGGAGTAAATGCAAATGAGACAAAATCTCTACAAATACATGGTATTGTTGTTCTTCATCTTGAAGTCAGCATGAGGCCTTCAACAATGAGCATTACTCATACCTCATAGCAAGTTCAAGACGGCCCGTAGTACCGGTTTGAGCGGGATTCATTGCTAATTGCTGAGCAACGCTATATCTATGTCTTTTTTCTTTTGATTCATTGATGCGAGGTCGTCAACAAACATAAACTTAACTGGCAAAGTGTTCTTACAATCGCTGTCATCCATTGCCCGACAAAAAGACCAGTAGAAGACGATCACAACATTTAAACAACCATAGGGCATTCATCGAGACAACTGTTAGGAAACTTGGCAATATAATATCATGAGACGTGGGTACAATAAACAGGTGGTCAGAAAAAACAATTTTAAATTACAAAAAATTAAAAAGCCAAAATTTAAAAGAATGAATACGTATGATTATTTTTCATTACTCACTTAACAACTAAATTTAGAGAATGGGACTGCATTTGAAATATAAATTGAAAAAAAACTTGCTTCGATGTAGAGCGTATGTTATGATACGTAGATAAGTAGTAAACTAGATGAAAGTAACGCGGTTAGTAACACGACTGTGTTGTCTGTATGATTTCATCTTTTATCGGAACAGAAAGTGGTTTGAATAGTAATGCTTATATATGGCACACGAAATTCATAAACCTTAGGCAATACGGTATTGCCGCCTGAAAATAAGGTTTACCGGATCGGTAGTCGGAGTTAAGCAAATAAACCCACATTACCGTTTAATGTGGACAAAGGTCGAAATAGAGGGTTGTCTGAATGTGATATTTAAGGTGTTTACAACATAGCGACCACAGATATATAACGAGTGGAAGTTGGTGTGAATGTCCGACGACTATGGCTTATATATCTAAGTGATGAGGAATTGGGTTGATATTGCTTCCGGTAGGAATATCTGCTTCTACAATTTTGTGAGAAATGAAATTGTCATGATGTGATACCACGATTCAGTATAAAAGATAAATTGTGACGGTAAGCATTACTAAAAACTTTGTCATCTTAAGGCCAGATTTGATAAATTGTTATACTGAATCTTTTGCAATAAATCGACCATCGCTTTTTCTTTGGCGTGTTTCATGGACATAAATAGAGCCAGGGTGACCCCTTCGATAGCTTAAATGACATGATTTAGGCTAAATGTTAGATAAAAAAAATAATAATACAGGAGTTACTGTGAATTTTGTTTCTACATATTAAATCACTGTAAAATGAAGTATCAGTAATAAGTGTTGGACAGGATTTACAAGGTTTTCAAAGAATTGTTATAGATTGTCCAGGTAGATTGTAAATAAAATAAGTCCAAAAGTTTGCGAGAGCATAGAAAAATATTAATGAATCAATTAGAAGTTTTTCTGGCCCAATTAAACATCTTAGACTGTAGAATGGTCGTATTAAAGACATCTTTTTAGATGATCTAACGAACACATATAAGATACGACTTTTTTGTGTCAAGGATAACGGTTTAATGACGTCTTAGATTAATTCTGCGAACACAGATCCCGGGACGACGGTTGATCGAATACAAAACACATAACGTTTCGGATGTCATTTTCAAACGTTTTCCTCATGTTTCTGTTCAGAGTAGAAGTTTAATGGTTAAATAAAATAGTATCATAGTATTAGATAAAATAATATCATAGTGGTTTTATACGTCGTGTGCAGACACAAAAGGAGGTCATTACTCAGGAATGGGAAATTCACAATGGCACATCGGAGATCATCACAATTGTAAGCAGTTCTATATTTAATTGACAATGAAAGGGAATGGAGTAAATGTACATGAGAAAACAATCTTTACAAAAACATGATTAAATCAAGCAATGGAACAACGCTTTTATTGTTGTACTTGATATTGAAGTCACCATGGAGTCTTGAACAATACACTTTCCTCATATCTCATAGTAAGCTCAAGACAGCCCCTAGCATCTGTTTGACAAATTATTATATCTTCGAATATAAAACATAACTACCAATGAGCACTATCACATTCCCAACCAAGTACGTCAGAATGTCCTCCTATATCTAGTTACAATATGAAGCAACCCAACAAAATAAAGAAAAGCAGAAACAAATTACAAACATGATTAAACAAATTAATGGTCGATATTTCTCAAAAATCGTCATTGATATTTATTGACGATTTTCAAACTACAGTCTACCTATTCCTCCCCCAAAATCAACATGATCAAATCTGCTCATTGGATAATACTTTTCTTAACAATAAAAAGTTCCAACAGAGCATTTCGAAATTGTGTTAGAATATATACGTAACCTTAATTAGCAATAACTTCGGTATTTTGTTACTTATGCTACAAAAGATCTGAAGTTAGATGACACGAATACGTCTATGCGATTATAAAAATAAAGTAATGATTGAGCGACAATTAATTCAAAAATATTTCAATACAAGTACCTTAAGTATATTCAAAACCTGTACCTGTCGTTGTTCTAGATTTTGGAATTATCTACGTTTAAATGAACTTGCACTTCTCAATTAATTAAATCGAATTAGTAACTTTCCACTTGTTGAACTTATGGCCATAAAAGGAAGCATCACTCTTTTTATTCAATATCAAAATAAAATCATTAAATAGTTATGTAGGTTTAACTTAGTAAAAAGGATACTGATTCTTATTTAAGACACGGTTCTTCCAATGAGTCTTTATATTCACCAGACCAGAGGCCATCATCACAAAAGCAGGATAATTTTTTACACTGTATCAAAACAAATACGCATCAATATTTCTGACAAAATGGAGTTTTCTTGTCCATTTTTATGTTTTAACATTTTGTCTCGTTGGTCTTTGAATGACATCAAATTTAAGATAAATAAACTCTCTGTTAGAATCGACAGTCTCCATGACCTTGTTTGTTTTTACATTAGCTTTAAAAGTGTCAGTTGGTAATGGGTCTGGAGCTGGCATGTCAGTAAACTGCTAGTAGTCTTTTTTGATTTCATGTTTATGTCGGTATATTTAGTTCTTTCATTTTTATTTTCACAATTGACTCAGTCCTTTTGCTAACTGCTAGTTGTTACTATTGTATTTTTATTTATCACATTGGCTAGGGTGACGGTTTAGGCCCAATAAAACTAGTTTAACCCCGCCGCAGCAGGTTTACGCCTGTCTGAAGTCAGGAAAGTCAATAAGCCTTTGTTAGTCTTGTCTGTTTTCTAGTTAGTTTACTTTGTTTCCATAGGAGTCTAGGATGATGTTTATTTCGATGAACCTGATTACTCTTTATTAAGGGGCCGACTCCGACCTGCCGTTGGGTGTGGGGTTTCCTCAGCGTTCATTGAAGATCTTATGTTGGCTTTGAGTTGTAATTACTCCCCTTCGGGTCGTTGTCTATTTGACACATTCCCCGTTTCCCTTCTTTTTTCTATTACGTATCATCCTAACCACAAATGACTGTTTCATGACAGGAGTTTTTTACGACACCATCAAGTCCGTCGTCACGATCCATTTAAAAAAGTTTTGTTGCATATTGATATTGGCGAATTTATTCTTCCCCTTACACTGCGCAGTGCAAACATTTGTCGATTCGTTAATTTATTCCAAGCCCGAGTTTTCTTTCATAAGGATACTTTATTATGCTACACGATACATTTGGAGGGCGTGTGCATTATGTTTTAAATAGTTTTTATGTCATTGAGTGAATGTTTTCAAAGTATATACTGATTGTTTTCATTTACTAGGGTAAAACAACATCGTAGAGTTGATGGTTACTTGTGTACCTGAATGCTGGTTGCATGTGATTCTGGTTCCTGCAAATTGATTTTGCAGCGTACATTATATCTGCAATTGCTTCTGTAGGTATCAGCACATTTGTTTGCAAATTCCAAGGTTCTGTATTTGATATTGTTATAAAATGCATCGTCTCGAACAAGTCGAGAAATTCTGTAAATGTGCACAACTTTCAAAAAGTAATAATTTGCCTTAATGTTGATTTGTTCCCATTTAGGGTAATTTTTCGAATTTCCATGTTTTTAGGGTATGTTTTGATATTACTTTTTTTTTAAATTTTGAGGCTGAAAATTTTTCACATATTCATTTTAGATATTCAGCTTTTGGATATTCTACTGTGTAACTACAAACAGTAATGTCGAAATGGTTTCTTTGTTCAATTAGATCTTCTTCACTTCGATTTTTTGTTTTACTAATTTGTTTGCTGCCTAAACCATTAGTGCAACGTTACATCAAGCTTAAACAGGGCAACTTCTTTTTGTTTCACTTTTTCATGTTTTTAGGTTTGAGTTTACAATTTAATCGTTGTGAAACCAATTTTCTCTCTGGATATGTTCTCTTATATTCAACATATGCATCTTTTTCGTTGATATTTTTACTCACTGTATATTTTTAATCTCACTGTAGACAGACTTAACTTCTGAAAAGTAAATATAATAATTGCTACATGATACTATCAACTATCTGTCAACCATTACACATACCGGGACTTGAAAATTAAGCAACGAACCACATGTTCAACAAATTTGATTTATACTCCTAAATTATAGTATCGTTTGTTATGTCAGTAGTGGATGAATAACAAATACCGAAATTAATTGACATTATTGCCATTTCGACAACAATTAAGTATCGTCAGCAGGATTTTTTTTTTTATAAAAATATTGGAAATCCAGGAATCGAAGATGTATAAAAACTGATATAGAATGAAAAATCGAAAGGATTTAAATTGATAAAAATTAGCTAGGGACACAAAAGTGCATGAAGGAGATACTCCTTATAGGTTTAAAACAACGTTTTCTAATTAAGATATTGTACATTTTCAAATCAAATCGTTTTTTGAGACAGTACTGAAGTACTGCGTTGGTAACTACCCCCGTTGACTCGTAGTTTGTCAGCAATGACATCGACTGGCTTCAGCCGAATGACTTCTATTTGATTACACAAATTAATATGCTTTCCTTGAGTATAAATCATGATTTATTTTTTATGCACATAGCAACGTCTAGATAATAAAACAAAAGAAACGCATGGTTTTCTGACTAAGAGCAATGATGCATATTGCTGCGTAAGCTGCCTGCTATGAGAACTTTAACATATATGTAATTTCCCTTTCCCTTGAGACATCAAGTGTTGAGATTTCATGGTTGTTATGCTTAAAAGTGATTATTTATAAGAAAAATATTATTTACATGTATCTAAGTCTTATATTCTCGTTGCAGACTTATTTACTATGTTCGGGAAATTTGTGTTTTAAAGAGACAATTAGTTCTATATTTAGAGTGAAAATAGTTCCCGTTTATTTGTGTTTTAAAGAGACATTATAATCAATAATTCAAGTTAACACTGCCTTTGTTTCAGCATTTATATTCATCTATTGTTTTATTGTTTTATGTTGCCATGTGACTCATATTGAGTTACATGGAGATTCCCAGTGAATAAAAGTTGTTTTAATTTGTAACTCTTCTTCATTTTTACCAGAGCCAAAGTCCTACTACGACATAGACCAAAAAGTTATTACGACATCTACAAATATCATCCCCTATGACACAGTGGACAATGTTGTATCGAGTTTTATTATCCAAAAAAAGAAAATGAGACCCTTAATCATTGATGTCTATGCTAGCCTTGGACCATATGAGCTACAGGCTCTTGTGAGCCTTTAAATAATTTTCAAATTTACCTTTGCCTGGTTTCCCGAAAGATTTTCAGATATATTCAATCAATTCTGAACAAAAATATATCATTATGCTCTTTTATTATATTCATCGTATACTTATTTTTGCTAAAATATATTTGTTTGAAAACATATTTGGACACATAAATTTTTGTTAGTTCAAACTTGATTGCATTGGCTGGCAAAAGATACTTGCAATGTCGACGACAATAGCTAAAGAAAATGGCAAAGACACCAGGCATGCACCAATTAATCCTATAATAGCTGACAATAAACGATCGTCGGATGCACATATTTTTGTCGCCTTGTATGTTGAAGTCTTTTGTTTATCTACGGTATTATTTCTTTCGAGATCAGTCAAGTGGTCTTTTTAAATTATTTTAAACTCGTCCACAGAGGAATAATTGGTATATACTCCTGAAGTCTAAATATTGTTGCATGGACAAGTACAGTTTTCTTCAATGGGACACTGTGTTCCTACCTCAAATTCAGACACGTCTACAAAGGCATCTGTACAAAGACAAAATAACATCCATTAGAAAATTATATCTAATGTACTTTTTACTATTTTATATTGTTCAAAATGTTGTATGTTTATTATACCACCAGAGGTATTTTGATTGTGATAAGAATATAATTTCTTACTACTTTCGCTTTTACTACGTTAAAATCTCTTTTAACATAAATGTCTGTAGTTCCCTTGGTCTTTTCGAAAATAATTCGCTGAATTCTACGAATTTACAAAGGAAGGATATAATATACAGATCATAATATTATACAATAATTCACATCTTCGTGTCAGAAATCCATTGTATTGCATAACTTTAATTAGTGGAGCTTCAGCTATGGTATAATATGAAATAATACATGTTTTACCAAACAATGCCATGACTTAAGCTCCACAGAAGTATCCAACAATCCAGTGAATAATACCAATGGGACACTGATACAAGAACGTTTTTAGAAAAATACATAATCTTTACTATTTAAATAGCAGCTTTCAATATCACAAATTAAGAATTTAAATTAATCCTGTAGGACAAATCATTGAATAAAAGCACTACATTAGATGATATACATGATTTTTATAAGCGTTTTGCAATAACCATCTAGAAGAATTTGGAACACTAAAACAAATAAAATATAGAAATATAATTATATAAAAAATATTATACTTAAAATGCTTAATTATTTCATTACACTTTTATAGTAATTATGTTACTGTTTTGCAAAATGTAGTTATCTATATTATATTTCTTCGTAAGACCGTCTGCTTACTTTTGATTGACAATGGGCCGAAGAAATATACACAACAAAGTTGGCTATTTCAAAGTGAAGAAAAATGTCCGTCATTGTCTTTTCTGTCACGAGTCTGTTATACGAATCCTCGCTTGCTAAAATATGTAAACAAATCTTACACAGAAATCAAAACCAGTAGCCTAGGTTGTCCCTATCAACCTTGGGTATTGTTCTCGAAAGTAACCAAAGATTCGTCCTAAGACATATCTTATGACCGTGTTTAGGATGGACTTAGGATCATCTAACGACATTCGTAGGTTGTGTCTCAAAGCTATCTCAGACGCATCTAACGTTAGGATGTCCTAGACATATCTTAAGTGTATTTTTTTAAATTCTCTATATTAAATTTTTACACAAACTGGATCAAAGACAAAAGCATGTTACTTAATTGTTTACCATTTTTTTCTAACATGTACAGTAGTGTGCAGACATAACCTTTGCCAAGTTAACTTGAACCAGTCATAAAAGCTCCTTTAAGTTAACTTAGGCAGGATTCAAGTTAACTTGGACCAGTCATAGAGCAGTCATAAAAAATTATTCTAAGTTAACTTCAGAACTGCTCTAGAGCGCTGACTGCTCTGACCTGTTCTGGTCAAAGAACTCTGACTGCTCTTACCTGTCATATAACCCTGACTGCTTTTATACATTCAAACATTATTAAACATTTAAACACATTTTAACGCAAATCTTAATTTAATCCACAAAAAAAAAAAACAAAAACAAAAAAAAACAAAACAAAACAAAAAAATTAAAACAAAAGATAATTAGTGACAATATAAAGGCCGTTTATGGTTTTGGTATTTATTATAGTGGATTAAAGTCAAATCAGATTAACTAATAAAAAAAGACACCAAATACACTAAATATTTTTATGCTTTTTTTATATGTTTTTATCTCAATATAACAGCAAGTTTTCCGCCTTTTCTTATATATTTAAGGTAAAATTATATCATGTTGCAGTATTGCGGGCTGCGGCATATTATTGAATGAAGAAATTATATATTTCGCATTAAATTACAGCAAGTTGCAGTTTGTGGGCTTTGATATATTTTCGCTTAAAGAACATCTGCCTTTTATATAAACAAAATATTATCAAATGAAGAAAATCTGCCCTTTCTTATGTATTTCAGGCTTAATAACAGCAATTTGCAGTATTTCGGACATCGATTATTATCACAAAAAGCAAATCTGCTTTTTTATTTAAGGTTAAATTACAGCAAGTTGCAATATTGCGAGCATCGATATAATATAGAATGAAGAAAATCTGCCTTGTCTTGTATATTTTATGTTAAATTACATTAAGATGCAGTATTACGGGCATTGATATAATATCGAATGAGGAATATTTCCTTTTCTTATATATTTTAGGTTAAATTATATCACGTTGCAGTGTTGTGGGCTTCGATACATTATCAAATGAAGGAAAATTTCCTTTTCTAATATATTTCACATTAAACTACAGCAAGTTGCAGTATGGAGGGCATCGATTTATAATCTGCCTTTCTTATATATTTTATGTTAAATTACAGCTTTGTTTATTGCGGGAAACAATATACTATCAACTGAAGAAAATCTGCCTTTTCTTATATATATTCTTGGTCATAAATATTGAATATTTTTGTTGAGAATACCTGCGATATTGAAGGGCTACGGAAGCGTATTAGCGCCACACAAACTTTTTTTTTAGTTTGCGTTATAACGCAAAATTTGCGTTATTTCGCATATTTTGCGTTATAACGCAAACATTTGCGAAATAACGCAAAGTTCATTTTAAATTGACAGAGATAATGTATTCGTATAAAGAATTCGAAATTTAGAGTTGTATACGGGTGTGTACGGGTAGAGCTTCGTTTTCTCGTTTTCGGGCATAAATCAACATAACAGCTTAAGGATGAAGCATGATTAAGTAGAAGAGCTACACATATTAAACTGAATAATACGTTTTTTTTTTTGTTTTTGTTTTTGTTTTTGTTTTTGTTTTTTTTTTGTTTTTTTTTTTTTTCCCTAAGGATTATATCCCCTACGAACAAGAGATTAATCTTTCGACAAGCGATCATATCAAATAAAAAGTCCCACATTAATACATAGTATACCCATATTCAGGTCTGTTGGCCATTTGTCATTGGCGCATTTGATTGCCGACAAATCCTAAAATACAGATCTTTTTTTGAACCCCATTAAGATATGTCACAAATTATACATGGGGGTACAAAATGTAGTATTGCTTTTTTATTGCTTTGATTTTGTTTGTTATTTTTCTTTTGTGTTTGTTTTGTTCTGCGTTGTTTGTTTGTTTTGTTATGTTCTTTATGCACGAAATTAAAAAAAAAATCCAGATAAAGGAAGTTCCAACATCCGGAACCCTCTCCTGAATCCTCCAATGCATACATATAATGTCAAGTAGATCAACATACTTGTTTATCGGTATATTATGCTTCTTGGTATTTTATCGCAAAAAATGAATTAAAAATTATTTACAATTATATTTAAGAATAAAAAATACATATCCTTTTTAGCTCACCTGACCCCTCCGGGTCAGTGTGAGCTATTGCCATTACTTGGCGTCCGTCGTCCGTCGTCCGTTAACTTTTTACATTTTCATCTTCTCCTCTGAAACCACTGAAGCAAATTCAACCAAACTTTACAGGAATGATGACTGAAGGTACTTTACAAAAATTGCACATTTCATTTCAATCCGACAAAAAACATTGCCCCAAGTGCAGAACATAGTTTAACATTGGAGCCCAGCATGAGAAAACCATCCTTTTCATCATCTTCTCTCGAAACAATTAAAGAAAATTATGCTAAATGTATAGAAGGTACTTTGCAAAAATTACTCATTTCAATAGGATCAGACAAAACACACGGGTGCTAATTTAGAACATACCTAAACACTTTACCCCATCGGAAAAAAACATAATCATTTCTGGTAATGCATGGCAGAGAAGCGTTTTGTCAGGTGAACGATACAGGCTCAGTCTCTGAGCCTCTAGTTTTTTTTTTCTTGAAGTAAAGGACCAAATGTTTACTATAGTTCAAAACTGATTTGAATGATCTTTAATGCACGTTAACTAATCTATTTCTCTTCACTATTTGCATATTTACAACTTTTATCAAATATCTTTCCTGATATGGTGTAACTATTTTGAATCCTTAAATATGATTTTGATTGACGCAATATTTAGTCTTTTAACCAAAACAATATTATATTGCGTTTTTTAAAAGTATAATTGTTTGTCGAAAGATTATCTCTTTCGATAATAACTTGTGCGTAGAAGATACTAATATATTTTAATTTCTCATATTATTTCATATATTCACTTTATTTGGTGAAGCTGTTATATCTTTTCATGCTTCATCTTTTTTGCCTTTATGCAATCTAAAACCGAAAATCAAATTCTATCCGTCCACATCCGTACACGAGTCTAAATTTAGAAACTGTTGGATCTATCAATTTAAAATGTATTTCGCAAATGTTTGCGTTACTACGCAAAATTTGCATTATTTCCCAAAGTTTGAGTTATAACGCAAACATTGCGAAAAAACGCAAACCTTTGCGTTATTACGCAAACTTGCGTAATAACGCAAACATTTGCGTTATAACGCAGACCTTTGCGTTATAACTCAAACTTTGCGAAATAATGCAAATTTTGCGTAATAACGCAAACATTTGCGAAATAACGCAAACATTTGCATTATAACACAAACTTTTGCGAAATAACGCAAACCTTTGCATTATAACGCAAACCTTTGCGTTATAACGCAAAATATTTAAAAAAAAAGTTTGTGTGGCGCTAATACGCTTCCGTAGAAGAGCTGTTTGTTTCTATCCTCTAAAAATCGCTTAAGGTATCACTTAAATCATTCTTGTACAGGACTGGAATAGATAATTGTATTTTGGGGAATTATCTGTACGTACAATATTTGATTTTAAAAATGTCCTATTTCCACAAAAAAGTGGGTTTCAGAATGGGTTGTGGAGTGGTCTGACAGAATCGTAGAATCAGAGACTTTCGTACTTCACAGTTAGAAAACAATCTTTAAAGCAAAATATTAATACTTTCATCCACACACTTTTGTGCATAATGCTTCCAAACTTCAAATTTTGACTCAGAAAATAGGAATATTCCATATTTATGACAAAGAGTATATTTCAGGTCAAATTAAAGCAAGTTGCAGTATTGCGGACATCGATATATTATCGCACTAAGAAAATCTGCCTTTTTTATATACTATTATTGCGTATCAGTTAAAAATTCAGACACTTCATTGGTTAAGTACTGATCAGCTGACATGAAAATTCTGGAGTATGGAAAGCGCCTGTCCGATTTTCTGATATTGACGGTCAGTATCGGCTGGAAATCGGACCACGGGAATTGAGTTGCCCTCAACAATTAACATTTAATGCCAATGTTTTTTTTTATCAAGTACAGAAATATTATTTTACAAATGTTTAGAAACTAACGATTTGAAGTCAATTCAATGAAAAGCAGTTTAAAGTGGAGACCTGATTTTAAAAGATTGATTTTGGTTTTTTGTTAAATATTTAAACACTGTAGCTGAAAAGGAAGAAACTTTTGATATAATGGTATCTGTGGCTTTAATGTCTTTTTTTCATGTTTCATGATTTATCATTTGTTTATTGTAATAATATTCTTCGTTTTGTTGAATAAAGCGCCAGGTCAATGCCTTTTTGTTGTATAATATAGATTAATATTTCTTCAATGCAATAAACACAATAGTAAATGACATTTAAGGCAATATCACAAAATTTAGGCTGCCCTCGGGTTGTGATATGGACCAGGAAACTGATATAACCCTCGCCTTTGGCTCGGGCCATATCAGTTTCCATGGTCCATATCACAACCCTTGGGCAGTCCAAATTTTGTTATATTGCCTTTTATGTCATTTACTAAGTGTAAGTATTTAAGGTTAAATTAAAGCAAGTTGTAGTATTGCGGGCATCGATATAACATCGAATAAAGAAAATCTGCCTTGTCTTATATATTTATGTTAAATCAAAGCAAGTTGCACTATGACGGGCATCAATATATTATCGCATAAATAAAATCTGCCTTTTTATATTTAAGGTTAAATTATAGCAACTTTTAGTATTGTGAGCATCGATATATTAAGGAATGAAGAAAATCTGCCTTGTCTTATATATTTAATGTAAAGTTACAGGAAGTCACAGTATTGTGGGCATCGATATATCGAATAATGATAATATCTTCTTTTTCTCATATGTATATGTTTTAGATTCAGTTACTGCAAGTCGCATTATTGCGGGTGTCGACATAATATTGAAGTAGAAAATGCTCCTTTTCATGTATGTTTTAGGTTCGATTACTAGAAGTCGCTGGCATCTATACTCAACAACAAAAGAAACGCACCACTAACGTGTATTGCTATTTACCGTAAAATTCAACAGCAAATATCTCTTCAAATACTAGCTGGAGCAACTTGAAA
Organism: Modiolus philippinarum; assembly: GCA_002080025.1. Taxonomy (NCBI): domain Eukaryota; kingdom Metazoa; phylum Mollusca; class Bivalvia; order Mytilida; family Modiolidae; genus Modiolus; species Modiolus philippinarum. Next base: position 48,436 of record MJUU01017142.1, on the reverse strand, counting down.
TTTTTACACATTGTTTCTCTGATCACAAAGTCAAAATTCTGAAAAAATGATTTTTTTTTGAATTCTGAATTTCATTTTCTTAAAAAAAAAAAACAACAAAAAAACATTTTTTCACCCAAAAATGCAAACATTGTTGAAAATGGTGAATTTTGAACCTTTTGTGCTCCTACCTGTAAGATTTTGTAAAAAAAATATTGTTTTTGTAACTTTTGACAATACAACTTCTAAACAAAAGTAATTCTTTGACTTGTGTTTTCTTAAGTCCGAAACCGTTGCTGTGACTTGAAAGTGACAAATTTTTTTTTACAAAAATTGATTTTCTTGTTCTGGACAATTGAAAGTTAAAAGTACATAAAAAAGGCTGATTAGGCTTAAATATCTAGGGAGCTACATAATATAAAAAAGTGGTGCGTTTCTTGTGTTGCTCAGTATATATAATCTAGGACAAGTATAAATACTAGTATGGGGAAAATATGCCTTTTTTCACTATCGGCCAAGTGCGAATCAACAAGATCATTATTATGGTCACGCAATATATGCGATTTTTGAAAAAAAATCATTATTACTGTAATGAACATTATGATTTTATTACAGTAATAATTTTTTATCGGGATCGCATCTATTGTTCAGACTATAATAATGAAATCATCGATTCTCACTTGGCCAAAGATGATTATACCCCCACTTTGAAAAAGCTGCGGGTATATAGTGATGGCGGTGTCCGCCCGTCCGTCCGTTCTTCTGTCCGTTCGCCCGTCCGCCGTAGCACATTTTTGGTCACAGTTTTCTCAGCTTGGATATGTTGGAATGATTTCATATTTAATCAGAAGCTTGATTATGGTGAGTTGTAACGTGTAAATTATTTTCGGGTCTGTCGTTTTGTTACTTCCTGTTTGCCGAAATATTGAAGTTTTACTATAACATACTATGGATTAGAAATTTTGTCAGTTTTCTCAGCTTGTATTTGTTGGAATGATTTCATATTTGGTCAGAAGCTTGATTATGATGAGTTGTAATGTGTATGCGTTTTTCATGTCTGTCGTTCTGCTACTTCATGTTTGTCCATATTTTGAAGTTTTACTGTAACACACAAAGTGGATGAGAAATTTTCGTCACAGTTTTCTCAACTTGTATATGTTGGAATTATTTCATATTTGGTCAGAAACTTGATTATGATGTGTTGTAATGTGTTAGCTATTTTTGGGCCTGTCGTATCGCTACTTCCTGTTCGCCGATATGTTGAAGTTTTACTATACCCCACTATGGATGTGAAATATTCGTCACAGTTTTCTCAGCTTGCATATGTTGGAATTATTTCATATTTGGTCAGAAGCTTCATTATGATAAGTTGTAATGCGTAAGCTATTTTTGGGTCTGTCGTGTTGCTTCTTCTTGTTTGGCGATATGTTGAAGTTTTACTATAATACACTATGGATGATAAATTGTCCTCACAGTTTTCTCAGCTGGTATATGTTGGAATTATTACATATTTGGTCAGAAGCTTGATTATGATGAGTTGTAATGTGTAAGCTATTTTCGGGTCTGTCGTGTCGCTACTTCTTGTTTGCCGATATGTTGAAGTTTAACTATAACACACTATGGATGAGAAATTGACCTCACAGTTTTCTCAGCTTGTATATGTTGGAATTATTACATATTTGGTCAGAAGCTTGATTATGATGAGTTGTAAAGTGTAAGATTTTTTTTCTGGTTTGCCGTGTTACTACTCTATGTTTGTCGATATGTTGAAGTTTTACTATAACACACTATGGATGAAAAAATGAAAAAATGTTCGTTGCAGTTTACTTGAATTATATAGGTGGGAATTATTTTAAATTTAGTCTGGAGTGCTATAATAATGAATCGTAACGTGTAAGCTATTTTGAGGTCTGTCGTATTACCACTTCCTGTTTGCCGATATGTTTAAGTTTTACTCTAACCATTTATGGATAATAATTTTTCGTGACAGTTTATTTGGTTTGAATAGGTGGGAATTATTTCAAATTTGGACTGGAGCTTTATAATAATAAGTTGTAATATGTAAGCCATTTGTAGGTCTGTTGTGCATGCACCTCCTTTTTGCCTATTCTTTGATGTTTAACTATAACTAAACTAATGCTGTATTGTCGCTTCCTGTTTTATTGGCTTGTATGTGTGAGGGCGATTTCAAATTTGGTCTGGACAACTGTTTAAAGAATTGTATTACACTTTGTAAGTGGGGGTATTCATTTGTGGTCAAGCGGACCAGAGCGGACCACAGTACTTCTATTTTGTTTATCTGTTTTAGTTTAACTCATGCATTTGAATCTTGCAAAAAATTATTGTTTATAAACATTAACTAACATATTTTCCTTAACAAAATAAAAATATATGTTGAGAGACAGCTTAATGTCAAAATAAGAAAGTTTGTATTGCTGTCGTGCATGGAGAACAACAAAATAAAAATAGACAATAAAACTAAAATCTAAAAAATATATATACAAGAAAGAAAAGGCCCAAATTTTCGGAGTTAACTCCTTTAGCGAGGGTGAAAAAAGAAGAACAGGACATCATCGTGGACCAGAGACACGTCTCACTTCTGTCGTCTCCAACTAAAACCCTGTGGGAGTTAACTCCGAAAATTTGGGCCTTTTCTTTCTTGTATATATATTTTTTAGATTTTAGTTTTATTGGCTATTTTTATTTTGTTGTTCTCCATGCACGACAGCAATACAAACTTTATTATTTTGTCCAATTTATTTTCCTTAACATGCACATTTTTATGATGTTCAGTTATAAAACGTTATAATTCACAGAAACTGATTTGGGTACGGGGATTTTTGGTACGGTAATAGGTTACACTCATTAACGGGGGGGGGGGGGGTCACTTCAGGTTAAATTGGGTACAGGCCTGCCGCTGGCATTTCGAAAATATCCCCTTTCATATAGTTCACAAACAAAATATTGACCCATTCATATAGTAAATTTAAAAAATAATCAACCCAACTGTATAGTAAAAATGTGTAATTGGAATAAGAAAACCAATATTTTCACAGCAAGAATGTTCTTTGACATCAACTAACGACAAATACTTGATTAATTACAGCAATCAGTAGAGATTCTGGCCAATTGTGGTCAATTTACGACCCATTGATATTCATCATGTCAAAATTTACTACCCATTCATATAGTTCACAGTTGCAAAAAACAGGCCCATTCCAGCGGCTCTTCTATATATACATCTATAAGGGAAGTGACCAAAATGCACGCATTAAAATATATAAGATCATTTTACTGGCACGATGCACTACACGTTACAAAAGTGAGTACTTTCTTTATCAAAATTCGTCGTGCGAATCGTTTGCCGTCATCATGATAATCGTTTGTGTTCATCGTGTCTGTGTGGTATTAAATTAAGAGCATGTATATTCTTGTATTGTTTTAGTTCTCTACGACTGATCAGAGCAGTCAGGATTCTATGATAGGTTAGAGCGGTCAGGGCTCTATGACTGGTAAGAGCAGCCAGGGCTCTATGACATGACAGGTCAGAGCAGTCATGATTCTATGAAAAGGTTAGGGCGGTCAGGACTGGTCAGATCAGTCATGATTCTATGACTGCTTCAAGTTAACTTAGGACTGTTTTTATGACTGCTTTCCAAGTTAACTTGGACGAGAGGTTATGTCTACACCCTACTGTTTATAATGAAGCACATAATTTCAAGTCTAAATGTAAAATATGATTGAAAAGGCATTTTAATTTACAGTTTGTTTTGAAATGACAACTATAAGCATAAATTGTAAATATTTTGTAAATACTGAGTATATATACGGTTGGAATTGAGATAGAATGATCTTAAAACACCTAATTAGGTGTCCCAAAGTTAAGACGAAAAATGCAAAATACCATAAGTTAGGGGAGCTTCGAGAACATGACTTACGATAAAGAGGGTCTTACATGTAGGACACGTCTTATCTCTAAGATAGCTTTGAGAACACCATCCCTCATTTCCTTAACTCTAAAGTTTTAACGAACTTATTTGCGCCCCTATATGGCTAAAATTTTGTCAATTGGATTTTAAACCTTACTAATCAATCAATGGATCAACCAATCAAATACGATTTACATAAGTGAGTACAAATGTTCATATGCTACATGTAGTTATTTTATAGGTTTTTTGGGGGATTTATTTGTTTTGTATTTTTTTTTTTATTTCAATTTGTTGTTTTGCATTTGTAATTAAGGTTAATTTAAGTAAAGTTGCCTTATTTCATAAATGGCACGTATGATTTGCTGTATTAATAAAACACGATATGACGAAGAAAAATGTTGTAATTTCATCAGAGTCAATTCAAACAGATCTAGAACAACAATATTTTTTCTGTAAATATTGAGTAAATGCCATTGAGATAAAGTCCCTACACTAATGTGGTAACACCAAGCATAAATGCACATGAAATAAACTCTCTACAAATATATGGTAATACCAAGCAATGGAACAATGCTTTTATTGTTGTTCTTTACCTTGAAGTCACCTTGAGGCCTTCAACAATCAGCTTCAAAATTATCCGTTGCACTGGTTTGGGCAGAATTCATTCAGGCTGATTTACGTTGTATCAAGTTAATGATGTGTATCATGCCATGTCGACAATACTGTTTTACCTTCTGTGAAATTGAAATAAGCATCGTCCTCTGATTGTATTCCCAAGTAATCAATGGTAAAAAAGTTATTTCATCAATGTTAGTTCCTGTTCCGACTACCACACGTCCATTCAACCATGATATCCAAAACGGCATAAAATCATAGCACGATATGATAATTGGTGTAGATTCTGACTTTTTAAGATTGCATACATTCTCATTTTTGTTGGTCTTTTCACAAAAGAGATACGATATATAAGTCTAATGAATTCCAAATACGTATCTTGTTCCGTAATCCGTACAACTGGCACTGAGTGCTAATCTCGCATCAGAGCATGTTTTCAGATAAAAATAGGACGTCGTTTGTCCGACGACTGAGTTCTGGATCTTATTGATTGACCTATCCCCTAGTTGTACTGTTTACATGGAATATTGCTGTCTCACTTAATGAAACTGAAAGTAAAAAATAACAAAATACTGGAAGTTACTGAGAATTTAGCTTCTGAATTTATGCGCATTTCGACACCTTATATCTGTTCAGTGCAGGTCAGGTCAAAACATTTTCGAAATCCAAAAGCCATAAATCTGTTTAACCTATTAGAGAACAAATTACCAACAGAAATTAAATAGAAAACCAAAATTCAGCTAAGGACAGAGCCATGCATGGATATACTTACGAGTTTTGATAAAAATTTCCATAAAGCTAGATATTGCAAGTTTCGAAGTGAAATCGGGTTTCGTGCCAGCACCGACGTACTGGCTTCTGGGTTTGTGAATACCCTCGGGGGCTAACAGTTAGTTAACAAAAGTATATTTAAAGCATAGCAATACTTTAGATAAAAGAATGATTCTAAAAAGTTTCATGTAGGCATATCAGTAAAGAATCAGGTTAGATAACTCTTCTGACAAAAATATATCAAACATTTTAGAAAGTGAAATACTAAATTTGTGAACGCAAATATTCGTTTTAATACTTAATATTTGGATGTAAAAAATGTCAGATTCTTATATGATGGTAATTTCCCACAAAACTGCATTTCCAGGAGTTAACATGGGAACCCAGTTAAACATCTTGCGCATGCAAGATTTATAATAGTCATATGTATAGTGCAAGTTTTTACTGGATTTACTGTTGGGAATGAGAATTTTTGCATTACCCCGCCACAAAAAAAAAAACAACAAAAAAGTAACAACAATACAAAACAAACCGAACAAAAGAAAAAAAACAACAAAACCAAAAAAAAAAATCTGAACAACAAAAAAACAACAAAACAAAACAAAACAAAAACAAAACTAAGAAAAAAACAAATGAACAAAACAAAAGAAAGACAAAAACAAAACAACTTGTTTTCGCATTTTAGCAATTTTATCAAGAAAATGCTACACTCTTCCCATCAATATTTCAAGTTCATTTTTTAGTGTCAACTAAATATGTAAGCATACATTTGTATACTTTCAGTCATTTTGATCATAAGGTATAATGAATATATAAAGAAATTTAATGGACTGTATGAAACATCTTCGTAGATTTGTACTCACTTTTTATCTGGTTTTGCATTGTTTTCACTTAGAGTTCTAAAAGTGCCGTTTACCAACAAGTTACCCGTACGAAACACCAAGCATCTATAAGCAAAACTGTAAATGTTTGGGTTCTAGTGCTGCTGATGAGGAATAAATACAGCTCATTAAAATTATTGCGCTTGGAGTTAACAAATGTGTTATGGTCTCATGTTCATTTACTTTATATTCTTTCATAAAATATATAACAAAATCGCCGATTTGAAACGGAATTGTTAATAGCCGAAATCCAAAGGGCAAAAAGGCAAAGCAAGACTGGTGCAAAAACACCAGGAAAATTGTCAACCACAATAGTGCTGACTTGGTACAGGCATTTCAAAAGACATTGTGAGTTAAATTAATTTACTTTTTGGGGTGCCATACAACGGTGCCATACAACGGAGGTTAACATAATCCTACAAAATATCTCAAAATTTTCAAATTTTCATGTAAGTTGCAAGTTGCATGAATCTTTTATTTAAAAGTATGACATTGCATTTAAAATATTTTTTGTAATGCATATAACATATGACAATTAAAACAGGTTGGGAGAAGATTTAATGCATTGTTCGCAAAAGTAAAATCACAGGAAAGTGCCATACCTCATTGCAATCATGAAGTTCATCGAAAAAAAAATGAATGTTCGAATTCAACGACTATGACGAAGCAAAAATATAGTTATCAGCTTCAATAATATGACAATAAACGTTTAATCTACAACATTTCAGGTTAAGGATATATTAACATCGTTAGATAATTACATTTTGTCCACTTTCTGTATTTTTTTTCTAATTTACCAGACGAGTCCTATTTGGAGCTAAGAGAAAACAAGTTTATACTTATTGACTGGTTATGAGCGAATAGCAAGTTTGTTGTCCCCGAGACCCTCACTATTGACCAAGGCGTAGCCGAGGTCAATAGTTAAGGGTAAAGGGGACAACAAACTTCCTTTTCCCGAATAAGCAGTCTATAAGTGTTTTATTATACCAAAAACACAAGACTTACAATTTATGTAAAATTTTGCAGTTGAAACGTATAGGTTGTAATTCAAATAGAACACAAAAACGTGCGTCTTCATGCACCGTGTCATTATTATGAATTTTTTAAATTAAATTGACAAATCATCAAACTTTACTTAAAAAAATCTTCGTTGAAGTACTTTCAAGAACAGAATCATAAAATAAAACTACTATCGATGGGTATTACTAGAAAAATAAATAAGAACAGGCACAAAACACTTGAAAGCTGCGTAATATATCTTTACCAGTTGATTTACTCCCCATCATACATTAACATTGAAGGGATATGGAGTAAATGCGAATGAGACAAAGTCTCTACAAATACATGGCAAACTAAAGTAATGAATCACCGCTTTTATTGTTGTTCTTCATCTTGAAGTCACCATGAGGCCTTTAAGAATGAGCTTTACTCATACCCCATAGTAAGTTCAGGACGGCCCCTTGCACCGGATGAAGATAAATTCATCGCTAGATGTCTAACAACGTATGGTTGTGAATTTTGATGGTCTGAAATAAAAGCATATCTTTACAATTCTGCAAAAGATTGATAATCTAAATATACGAGCATACCTTATGCAGGAACAGTTTAATAATGCAGAGGCATCAGTTGAACGTCATTCCTGAATTGAATTGAAAATGGTATAAACAAAATGTTTTTAAGAGTGGAATAACACAGTTCATTGACACTTTACATCGCTGAATATAAAAAATATTTACATAATGGATTGTGTATCGATTCTTTTGTTGGCTAGTATATTTTGACCGCCCAATTATTCATTGGTTATTCAGAATTTAAAGTTAGTGGCTTAAACATGTCATACTCCGTGTCGGACCTGGTATATCGTAACTAATACCAGGAATGATAGGAAAATGACATAGAAATATACAATATATGTACATTGTCGGAAAATATAAAATTTATTTGACGAGCTTTAGAAACAGGTAGAAATGCGAGGTTTACCGAGCATTTCTCACCTGTTTCGCAGCGAGTACAAATAAATTTTATATTTCCGACAATGTACGTATATTGTTTTTATCCTGCAATTATTTAAACCATATTTAAAAATGCAGTGAAGACAGTAAACAACTTCGGCCATTTTGGTATAATCCCTGACGTCATAAGAGAATTTACACTGTGACGTCAAAGTATTCGAGGTTTCAAACCAGTCGCCCTGTCTTTTCTTCATTCAAAATCGTGGACCAGTTACCAGTCTACCCTACGAATACGAAAAAAAAAATATTCGTAGGGTCGTATTCGTCTAGTAAATACCACCATTGCAGGATAATACGTTTTACTTCTAACCCAATAGGAAAAATGAAAGGATATGGAGTGAATGTACATGTGACAAAAACGCACACGATACATAGAAAACTCCAGTTTATCAAGGACAGGGCTTGATTTGAATAGAATAAATAGAAGAGCCTAATCTTTCTAAATCACCAAAACTTACACTTTTTTATAAACATTTACTTATTTTAAAATTTAGGGTTCAAAGTCTGATACAGAACAAATATTTGTAGGCATACATTGCCCGATTTGACTTTTTTTCTCATTGACCGCTCCCGACATATGTTGCTTCAATGACATATTTTAGCCCTGTCCTTGATAAACTGGAGTTCTCTATGTATCGTGTGCGTTTTTGTCACATGTACATTCATTCCATATCCTTTCATTTTTCCTATTTATCTTATTTGAAAATATGCAAAGCTAAATTTCAGAAAATTTTGTTAAAACCTAAGGAGTACCTCCCTCTTGCATAGCTTTGTCCTTAGTTAATTGTGTCTTTCTTTTTTAGATCCTATTAGTAATTTGTTCTCTATCAGCTTTTACAAATATTTTTTATAGCTTTCCACATATTTTGATTTGATCTGCACTGAAGAAATATAAGTTGTCGAAATACGCATATACAGAAACTAAATTCATTGTAACTTCGGTGTTTTCTTATTTATTTACTTCTGGACATATAAAACTTGCGGATGTATCACAGTATATACATGTACTTATTGACTCGCTTGAGGAAAATAGAATGTTTATGGTTCCACCAAACACAACTATTTACAGAAGCGAAGCACACATTTTATATTATCACATGGGTAGACCTTTGTCACACCTTATTTGCAATTAGGACTCGCCTTTGCATCTCAATAAAGGCAACAATGCAGTGTGGAGTTGGTAAAACAATTCCCCGTGTTTGAGATGTATGCTCTTTATTTTTCGTAGATATTGTGTACTTGTACATGAAATTATATTTCATGTGTACACTTATATGTTTAACAATGAAGGGATATGGAGTAAATGCAAATGAGACAAAGTCTCTACAAATTCATTGTAAAAATAAGCAATGGAACAAAAGTGTATTTATAACTATTAACTAAATTTATATAAATTCTAAAACTAAGGTTTTGACTTCATCAATCGTAGTTTTGTCCTAAGCCACTAAGCCATATGTGATATTTCTGATTATTCAGATTTTGTTTGGTGTTATGCTTTCTGAAACATTTTTTTAAGTCATGGATTTCCTATGTTTGGGTTCTAGTGCTGCTGATGAGAAATTAATTTTCCTTTCGTGAAACAAACAATTTCCTTCACACATTTTTTTCTGAAAAATTGTATGATTTTGAGATCGACTATGTTATGATTATTACTATGAGGGATATACATTGAACGAATATTCTGAAGGAAAGATGGTATTTGGAAATATTTATAATAACAATAAAAAAGTTTAAAAACTTTTGTTAAAGAGGTCTAAAATGTTTTTATTTTTATTTTTTTTCTTTCTTTTTTTTTGTTTGCTCCATCTGTTTGGCAGTTTTCAAACAATTTTCCGTATTTTTTGCCATTTATCTTAATCCTGGACCTAAACTTGATTTTATTATTATATATATAGGTACATCAGGAAACGAATACGGAAGCAAGAACGAGGAAGGAGGAATTCTAAAATCATAAATCCAAAATCACGGCAATTTAAATTTGAATTATTTTTGAATTAAACATATTTTATTGCCAATAAAGCAAAGGGATCGGGCACAAGTTATAACAACATTATTTAAAGCCCTCTCCTCTAAGCAATTTAAATCAAACACGAATTGAGACAGTATGACAAAGACAAAACAAAAAAAACAAAAATGAACAATAATGAGTATGTTTTGTAAATATGAATTCGAGAGGTGTTTAAGTCAAAAATGCAGGAAAATACTAAAACGTACAAAAATTGAAAATTTTGATCTTTCCCCCTGTGCATTCGTCACTTCATTTCGAACTTTGCAATCGAAATTATAGCTTGCAATTTATAAATGACGCTTAAAACGGTTATACATCTGCCATTTATTTTTGCAAGGAAAATAGACAATTTATCGGAATTGGTTTAAAAAATATTTTGGTGTTAATCTGCAAACATTTAAAAGTGCAATTCAATTCAATTTGATGACGAATCAATATTGAAATTATTCAAAGCATTTGCTATTTCGAAAGAAAAAAGCTTGTCTCTAGCAAAAGAGCAATCACTGTGAAATTTGGGTTCATTTGGCGTAAAATTGTTTGTTATTTTTCAATTTAGTTGTTAATTTCTGAAAACAAAGGCTGATTAATATCACGACATTAACAATTTTATGTTTTGATTCGGTTTGTGTTGGTTATCAAATCCAGAACTTTTTTTGTACTTTAGAAATGAACGCCCACGAGTAAAAGTAAATCTGTAAACGAGATAACAGAAAAACAAGCAACATATTTGTTAAGATAATCAAAAATATTTTGTACTCAGCTTTTTAGAAAAGACATTGATGTAGCGTTGTTCGATTTTTATCAAAGAATTCCGCTCAAACCGGTAAAATGAGTCGTCCTGAACTTACTTTGAGGTATGAGCAAAACTCATTGTTGAAGGCGTCACTGTGACTTCAAGATGAACAACAACAATAAAAGCGTCATTCCTTTGCTTGTTTTAACATGTATGTAAAGGGACTTTGTCTCATGTGCATTTACTCCATATCCAACCTTCATCATTTCATATGTAATATGCATATGGATTGGCAAACATTTTAAAAGTTGCAGCATAGTAATAAATAAACCTGCCAACTATCCCTATTTGTGGGGTTTTCCCAATAAGAGCACTTCAAAAACATTTTCTGAAAGATTTTTTTTTCATTGCTTATGCATTCTTCATAATACACAAAATAAACATTTATTATTGTCTTGATATTGAAAAGAGAGGAAACAGGGAAATGTCAATAAAAAGACCCAAACAAAGCAGGCATCTACGAGTCACCATACGGTCGTCAACACAGTGAGAAACCTCACACCATACAGCAAACCCTAACTGGCCCCAAAAAGTAAAAAACAAATAAAAAAATCAATGGGAACAAACCACATCCAGTTACCCGAATATCAAGAAAGTATATTTTCATAAGAAGATAAGGACAAGCCAATTTCCAACATATTCCTGACTTGGGACAGGCACAAAAATTGCAGTGGGTTGAATATTTTACGAAAGGATATGGAGTAAATGAACATGAGACCATAACACATATGTTAACTTCAACTGGAATAATTTTATGGAGCTGTATGGCCATTTCGGAAATTTATTCCTCATCAGCAGCAATAGAACCCAAACAAAGGAAATCCATAATTTCAAAAAATGTTTCAAATGCATAAAACCAAACGAAATCGGAATAATCATTAAAATCAAATATTGTTTTTGGACCCAAACCCTTGATGACAAATTGTGTTTTTGACGTTACATAGTCATTATCGATACTACATCATCTTGAGGCGCATGTAGATCATAAGTTATACAAGATTTTTAGATATTAACTTATAAACTTAAGGCCTTGTGAAATTTGTTTATTTTTGCCCGCATATTTTTTATATTATGTGTCCGGTTCATGTTGCCGAGAAGAACTTGAATTTTATTACATATACTTACTTGATAAAAATAACGGCATTTTTGTATGCTTAATATGACCGGAAGTAAACAGTCGATAATTTCACAACCCGAAAAATATCGACGGTTTATTTTCGGTCATATTATGTCTTCGGAGGTATGTAATGAATATTTCAATACAAGGGAATTTGCAAATTGGCCTACTTATCATCATCGACCCATATTGGCCTTAAACGTCGTTTCATACCAATAAAGGAGTCTCGAGATGTTTACTTGGCCAATATGGAAATGGCCATGCATTGATATGTATTTACTCTTTTTCCGTCATTCATTTTACTCAGCAGATTTATAATTGTAAGAATTTTTAAATTCATATATCAGTTATTGCTAATTGCCTGATAAGACTGACTGTTCGGTTTTCACTCACTTTTTTATCTCTCCAGCAAGGTTTTATAAAATCAATATAATTGCCACTGACAATTTGATTTTTATAATGAACAATAAAAAAATGACTTCCTGATACTTCTTATCAGGGTAATTCTCTGAACTATATACGTCATTAGAAAAATCAAATAAATCGTTTAGAGCTACATTAGTATCATAGACATTTAATTGTTGTGCTTTAATAAGCTAACAGAAAGCATATAATGTATTAATGCATTTATCAATAGTATGATGATCGCGTAATAGTCAACATTTTGTTTGGTTATGGCTGAAAATAATTTTTGTTTTGTTTAATAATATTGCAGAAGTATTTTCAAATTTTGGAAACTAGCATTTAATGTATGGATAAATTAACCAGGAAAAAGTTTGCTTTGCATTGTTTATGTATATCAGGTGGGTTTTTAATTTGCTAGGTATTGAAATGAAAAAAAAAAAAGATCAGAAAAGAAATAGAACTGTTCTTCTATGTTCATCAAAGAATACATGCACTTTTTTCTTGGAGCAAATTTGTTTGGTGAAATTTCCTGCATATATGCCCCCGAATGCTTAAATTAGTTACTTATTCTGTGAAGCAATTTATTTATACATGAATGACCTATCATTAAAGCATTTGCATTTTAATTGAAAGTAAGGAAGGGTATTGAAACAGATTTACAGAATGTTTTGGGCCCAATAAAACTAGTTTAACCCCGCCGCAGCAGGTTTTTTGCTTGTCCTAAGCCAGGAAATTTATTAAGCCTTTGTGTGTCTTGTCTGTTTTCTAGTTAGTTTACTTTATGTCTATAGCAGTCAAGGATGAGGTTTATTTCGTTGAACTTGATTACTCTTTATTTAGGGGCCCACTCCGACCTGCCGTTGGGTGTGGGGTTTCCTCACCATTCATAGAAGATCTTATGGTGGCTTTGAGTTGTTATTACTCCCCTTTGGGCCGTTGTCTCTTTGACATATTCCACGTTTCCCTTCTTTTTCTATTACAAGAGACATAGCACTAATTCTTTTTAAAATTAACGTTTAAAAGAATTTTCGAGACAATTTGAAATGTAAAACCAGCTAGATTAAGAATTGGAGAAATTCTCAGTAACGGAATACTTCATGGTTGTTTCGCGGGGTATTATTTTCGCGCTATTCACGTTTAGCACAATAAGCGCGAAAATTTATACCCACGAACATTTCACTGTAAATGGTGAATGAAGGGCTAGCCTGAATACAAATGAGCATAATGACTAAATTAAAATCCGCGAGTTTACACCCAGAATAAATCCAAGACTGACAACTGCGAAAATTTCGTGTCGCGAATATAAAGCAGTATACAGAATCATTTTGCTGAAACCATAAACAATACATCGCAAAGCAACATATTTCAATCATGATGGCAGATTTGCATATGACTTACTAAAAACTGATAATATGGTTAACCCCCTGAGTCTAGAGTTTTACTAAGTAATAGTAGAAATGATAAAACGAAACATGTGTCAAAAAATTGTTACTTTTGTTTTCTGGAATGCCCAATTTAAATTTATTTAACTCGATGCTAAATTTCGTAATGATTTCTGGTTGAAGAAACTACTGTATATATAATTTGGGGTTTTATTTCCCCAATCGAGGTGAGGAGTCAGCATGAATAATAGCATGATTAATGTAAACTTTGTATTTTTTCAGCTATAAAAGTTATTGCTTCTGCATTCATAGAACAAAATATCACGGGTAAGTATGAGCAGTAAAAATTTGAAAAAAAGTTAAAAAACGTACATTTTGTTGAGCATACACATAGTGTTATTAAATTGCTTAAATTTATCTTTGATTTCATTTATTGTAATCATTTTTAGAAAGTTATTTTGTCAAATATTTGCTTCAAAATATACTGGGGTAATTTGGTGTGAATAAAAAGCGTCTATATTTAGGTGAAGAAATATCAATCCATGGTCTCAATTTTATATTTCTGAGCTGGATTTGAATTCGATTAATCGTATGCATTGCATCTGCCAATGAATTCTGAGTAGTGTATGGAAAGCACTTAAATTTTTGTTAAATCATATTTTTAATTTTTAACGGAAATATAAGTGTTTTAATCGAATTTGCATTTGTATGGTTATTTATCTTAATTTTTAGGTTAAATGTAGAATTTTTAGTTTCAAATGAAATTTTAATTTAAATGGTCTCAAATAATATATCATTGACTTCTTACCATGTAGTATTTATTTACTATGCTCTTTGTATTTTATGTGCATGAAATGTGTTGTTTTTATGTTATTTATATGTTTTATATTCGGTAAAAAGCTCTATAGAGCTTGTGTTATCATGTTGTACTGAATATCGAATTTCAAATAAAGTTTTACTTACTTACATACTTATCTTGTGCAAACTCAGCCCAAAAGAAAAAACCTTGAAAAGGGGAGGGCGTATGCAAAAAAAGCCATCTATTTTGTTTCTATGCCATGGAAGAAACGTTTTGATTACAAGAACTGGTTAAGTTACGATGACCATGAAGTGGTTCCTGGTCTTTTTTGCAAAGATCAAAATCATATGCACCTCAGGGACCAAGTCAATATTAATTTTCGAACCGTAAGTACAATTTGATATCATGTATAGTCTATCTGACAAAACGAAGATTTTTTAAGATTCAAGTACTTTAATGAGATCAGAATTTATCAGCATTTAAGTTTTGTTAAAATTTGAACTTGTTGAAACAACGACAGTAGAATATGTGTTGCTAAACTTTTGTTACTCAGTATATATGATAGTTATGATTTGTTTTTTTATTGGCATATTACATGACTATAGTCATACATCTGTCATAACGAGTCATGCGTTGAGCTTTGCATACGAAACTTTCATTTTATCAATAAGAACATAAATGTTTCATCCTTTTAAAAAACAAAAAGAATTATTATACAAAGAATGAAAACATTAGCAGAGACATTCGATTTTGGTGTTAAAATCAATTGGTGGTTTAAATTGCGTGCTTCCTAATCATTTGAATCTTAAAACATAAATAAAAAATCCTCGTTTATCATAAATACTGAGCTGTTAATGTTCCAGTCGTGTTTTGAGGGAATCTGTCTAGCCTATTTCAAGTTTCTTATTTTGTTAAATCGATATTTCATCAGGAAAATGCATTCCATAAAAAAACCGTTTTAACCTAACATTTCTTTTGAAATGCCTGTACCAAATAAAGACCATTGCGGTCGACAATTTTTTCTGATATTTTTGTCTCGTGGACTTCGGCTCTTGTTGGGTAATATTGTTATTACCCCAATACCTATACTAATATATATAAAATAATGGTAGTTTTGAAGGTCGAGACAGAAAATATCACCGTATCGCGGCGAATCCGATAGGACGAACTGTGATACTAGTGATATTTGACCTTCAAAACCACCATTATTGTTTTTATCGGCAACGTCGTAAGAGTCATGCCTGATATTTTCTTGTATCAGGTCAGTACGGAGATACTGACAATATCAGTCATTTAGATCAAAGAGAAATTGTACATATTGCCGATAAAATTATAGGTTCCCTTTTTAATTTTTAAGATACGCAGGGTTTCGTTCTTATCTTTCAAACATAAGATTTTATTTCTAATTTTTGTTAGCTGTGTTCGGGTATACCAACAACCTTACAATTTTTGCTGTAAATGATAGTGTGACATGGTATACAGCTAGAGAGGCATGTTCACAGGAAATAAAAGGAGCCAATTTTGCGTTTCGAGGTCGCTATTTTGCAACTTATGTAGCAGATGAACTTTCAAGACTAAATTCGTAAGTAAACTTTGTCCTTGTTGGTGTTTCCTGTTATTCATTTTTTACTTTTTTTTCCACTTAGCATGTCTCTAAAATAGATGTTCGTCTTCATATATTTATATAATTGCTATCGTCCAAATGCATGACATACTTGTATACAGAGGGCAATGCAATATGATGTAAGCAATGGAGTAAAGCTTTTATTAGTTAACGTTCAAAAACCATAATTAGTAAAAGCCTGTCACTCCTTCGAAATGACGAGTTAATGATAAACGAACAATTCAGGGACAACGGCAACATCGGAGACACCAAAATACATGGACATCACATGCGTACGGGACAAAAAGGAAAAAAAAAGACGTGAACAAAGAAGAACAACACGGGCCCAATAAAAACCATTGTTGAGATCGGGTGAAGTGGTAGAGTTAGCATTTCCTGCTTCTCATAAAGACACCCGCCGTGTTGATTATGTGAACATGTGTACATGTTCAACACGGCTGGGTGTTTTTATAAAGTCAAGTCAAATCCGGTAGAGGGAAACAAACTTTTAGCTGAAAATTGATATTGAAATGTGATAAAAGAGGACTAATTTTGTTGAAAATTTGCACGCTCAAATAGTGCAATTTCTTGACGTTATTGATAACCTCGTTCTGACTTCACAATTATGCGACGTGTTGAAACTGCTTTAGAGATTGTCAATAATGTGTCGAACTTTACCTCATTAAAAGTTATACATGAAATGTATTTTGTTTCCTTGAAAAAAAAAAGAATTTGAAAAGTGTATATGTTAATGTTTTTATTTGTCTCAAAAAGGCCGTTATGGTTACCATTGCAACGAAGGTCAAGAATAACAAACAACGACAGTAGAATACCGAAGGAACAAAGGAGTGAAATTTACAAAAATCGAAGTCCAAAGACAGGGCCAAAACGAGAACACAGAAAAAAAATGACGTTAGACAGATACAAAGCACAGAAACAGAAATTACAACATTCAAAACAAAGACACTCACAGTGTGAACTCAAGTGAAACTGAGAGTGACATCAGGTGCTCCAGAAGGGTAAGCATGTCTTGCTCTGTTAACAGCACCCGTCACACTAGACATTTTTACTATTCATCGTCGAAACCGAAACCGAATCCGAAACCGAAACCGAAATCATATTATACAGAATAAATTGCGTTTTGTTCCTTTTTGTTGCATGCATAATCAGTGTCTGAAGGGCTCGAAAGTTAAGCTTTCTTTTCGAAATATTTACCGTAAATTTGTTTATAAAATACAATATCATATAAGTGATAAGACTTTAAGAATTTCATATCAAATTTAAAATCTTTCGACAATATGCATTCAAAATTTGTTTATTTGTTTGTTTTTTTTTGGGGGGGGGGGGTGAAATCATGAACACAAAAATTTGCATACATAATTTGTTGTTTGGCAAATACTTATCATATTTATATTTGTATAAACGCTTAATTTTGTCATGTATTTGTAGAAACTTTGTCTGATATGCATTTACTCTATATCCATTCATAGTTTGAAACGGATGTTGAAGGCATAATTATTTCTCAATCTAAGTTA
Source organism: Modiolus philippinarum (assembly GCA_002080025.1). Taxonomy (NCBI): domain Eukaryota; kingdom Metazoa; phylum Mollusca; class Bivalvia; order Mytilida; family Modiolidae; genus Modiolus; species Modiolus philippinarum. The sequence continues at coordinate 30,607 of MJUU01017142.1, read as the reverse complement.
GCAATGACATCACAATATTTGCTTTAATGCTCCGTACTTCAAAAGGCTAATTTTTAATTATAGATACAATTCTTCAAGATTGCAAATAAGTTTTCTGACTTTTTTCGCAACGGTATGTATGCTGATCTGAAAATTTCGCGTTCTCTGTTTGCGTTTAATTGTGTGTCTTTAAACGTGAGTGAAAGACTAAAAGGTTTGTACATGAGAGCAGATGAAGAACATACATTTCTCCATAATATTAAATTAGAATAGAATTCATCAACTAAAGTTCACTTCATAATATTTTTTTTATATCTCCTTTCAAAAGAGTTATATGTTGCGATATACAAATTTCATGAATTTTAGCACAGGCAACTTTTTAAAGGCAAGATTTTGAGCCTGTGGTTTATAGTCACTGTTTGAACATGAACAAATCAATTCAGTTTTGAAAATTTTATTTCACGATATCCTTTTGAAGTGTTTTGATGTGTTGCGGTAGATAAATTTCGTGAATTTTAGCATAAACAAACCACAAACTAAATGTCTTACTTTGCAAACCTTAAATGAAATATCGCAACATATAAAACCATTAAATCAGTATCTACAAGTAAACTTTTCAAAAGCTAAATTGTTATGGTAAATATTAAAGATTTTGATATAAGCAACAAACTTGAAATCTGGCCATTCAAACTTGAAAAAACAAAATTTGTATTTCACAACATAAAAATCTAATTCTAAACAAACTTTTCAAACGACTAAATCTATTTGGTCATTTTTAAATATTGAGTTTAAATCACAGACTTAAAATTTTACTTTTGAATTCTTGATTTATGCTAAAATCTTACCTTTTTTAAACTACAGACTTAAAATATAATTTTCGTGTCATTTTAATGCGAAAATTCCAGAAGCTTCTGTATCGCAAAATATAAAATTGAGTAAAAGGAAATGATAAAATAAAATTTTTGAGAAACAGAATTGTTTTTGTCATTTCTTAAGATTTAGCTAAAAGTTTAGACTAAAAGTCGTTCTTCAAGACCCCCTTTTATGTAAAAATTCATGAAATTTGTATATCGCAACATATAAAACTTCTTCAAAAGGATATGATGACTTAAATTTTTTCTAAGTATAAAGAACAGACAAGAAATCTTACATTTCAAACCTTATTTATGCTGAAATTCATGAATTTTGTTTATTCCAGCATATAAATTTTCCTCAAGGGGATATGACGAAATAAATCCAAAAAAACTGATTTGGTCATTCTAAAGATTGAATTTAAACTGCAGACTTAAATCTTGCTCATCATACCTTATTATGCTAAAATTTATTTAATATGTGTATTTCAACCTATAAAACTCTTTCCAAAGGATACGATGGCATAAAATTTCAATAGTTATAATAATAACAAGTGATAACTGTGTTCGCAAGCGAAACACAAAAGTCTCCCAAACGAACTCCCATATCGCATTTAAAGACATTACGAGACTCCCTGAAGAAAAAAAATTGGGCAGGGGTTCCCCTTATAATGTACATACTACAAATTTCTCAAAATTCTTATTTTTTATCAGAAAACTCAATTTTTCTACTAAAAAAATACATTTATGGTTTTGTTTCCATGACAAACAAGTGCTGTTTTGTCAATAAGACCCAATTTCAGACCCTTTCCAAAAAAAAA
>MJUU01017142.1:0-24421 GCA_002080025.1 Modiolus philippinarum | reverse complement strand
AATAATAATAATAATAATAATAATAATAATAATAATAATCAGAAGAATTACAATAAGGACTTTCACTGTGGTGAAAGACCTTAATAATAATAAGAAACGCAACAAAAACAATAAGTCTCCCAAACTTCGTTTGGGAGACTTAATAATAATAAAAATAAATAAATAAATGAATAAAACAATGGTCCAGGTCGTTTCATCCTTACCCGGTCTACGACGACCACGTGATCGACCTAACCCAGTTAATGAAAAGAAACGAAGCGGTTGAAAAATAAATGACAGACATGGTCCTGAAGCTGGTGCGTATTATGCAATGGACATGTTAGATTTTTCGGAGGACGAATTTTCTTCATTTCCATACACCAAACAAATTATCTTATTATCCTACAATAAAATAATGTTATATTGTCCTCTTAGGCGGACAATTATGTTGGAAAGGGGCAATTTACTCTCTGCTTATTTACTTATCTATCAAGGACTAATTACTTCTTTTCATTTTCATTTTTTCAAGTTATATTCAGTTATGAAAACTGCTACAGCATTAAAACTTGTTTTATTAAAAAACTATATTATGGAATTTGTCATATGCACCAACATTTGTTGTAGATTTCAGGTTTGATGTGTTTTTATGTTCATATTGTATTTGTTTTATCACAAATGTTCATCTAGATGTTAAATTCTTAAAGTAGATTCACCACAATAACCTTAACAAATAATAATTACTCTTGTTGCATTTAGTTTCATTCGAATTAAACTTTGTCCGCCATCTCTAATCCGAGTGCGCCGCTCATTTCAGAACGGTCTAGCCCGGGTTAACCCGGGTGAACTCAAATTTGGAAACGAATGAAAAACCGAATAGACCGGACGCAAACGGTCTAACCCGGGCAAGAAAAACGAACCGCCCACTATATAAAGATTAAACTGCAGACTAAAAAGCTATATGATTTTTTTCTCACATGGTTTGTTGAATAAAATAACTATTTTAAATCTAAAACGGCGAAATTTACAACTGTTAAAGTGAACTTAGTCGAGATAGAATTCTCCATAAACCGCAAATCAGCTGTTCGTTCACACATACAAACACCAGTCTATTTGATTACTGTTATATATAACAAACAATATAATTTACGAAGGTTGAGTAAAAAAAAAGAAAACAAAAAACAAAAACAAAAAACTACATATAGGATAAACGATTTTGTTCTGTCTGATTAAATTCTGGAGGTCGATCTCCGTTTCTGAATGGATGAATATAAAACCCTAATTACGGTTTTGGTTTCTCATGTCTCATTTCCTAAAACTATAATTTGCGTTTTCGATAAATACTAAATTCCGATTTCGATCGAAAATTGCATTTTTTCGATCGGAAACTGCAGTTTTCTTGCCACATATCAGAAATTTTGCAAAATACTATGTATTCATATTGGAAACTCTAGATTTCGTGCGAAATACCTAATATTTTGCATTGAAATTGTAGTTTTCGAGCAAAACAGTAAGTTTTTTTTTCATTTTTGTGACTATCATGTGCAATACATTTATCTAATGAACGATGAATGCGACATAAAATTCGTTGCATGTTCCAGATTCGAAATTTCCTGAGGAATTCAGAAAGAAACCAAATCAAAATCCGAGCAATAAAATAGATTCTACAGTAAAATACCTAATCTTATATCTTTTTATGGACCTTTTTTCTAAAATTGGTTGGGCCAGGATCAGAAAAAAAAGATTATGCAAAAGCCAAGAAACATAAAACTAAAATTTGATAATGATCCGTCCACAGACGCAAAACGTCTTATTTAACTAATTTTGGCCATTGTATCTGAAATGGGTATCCCATTACCGAATTCAGATACCTCCTACTACATATATTAACAATTGAAAATCCAATGCAGAGATTTAAGAAAGAAAGCTAAACAATTGAACTAATCACACAGTAAATCAGTATTTTGACATTGCAAACACAATTCATTTATCATATGCTGGTTTCGGTTTCGGTCTCTGTTTCGGATTCGGTTTCGGTTTCGACGATGAATAGTAAAAATGTCTACTTTGAGGGATTCAATCCGGGAAAATGTCAAAGTCGGTAGTCAAATCCGGGAAGACGTGAATCTAGCGGAAAATATCCACTTTCATTTGGGATACTGACACGTCATATCTTTCAACAAATAAGCATTATTGTTGTGGCCTGTGGCTTATGGGTTAGTTTGAACATATAAAATGAATATCAGCTGATCTGTGACATGCCATCTTCAAATTATTCTAGTCTTTATAGAGAATTCTGAGAGCTTTATTGGCCCTTTTCTATATTTCTAATTTATAATGTCCCAGATTGTCACTGGATATCCAATTCATTTCCACTATGTAATGTCCGGAAATAAATTCCTAAGTATCCGGCGATAATAGTTCCACATTTCACTTCTTTTTTTTTCTCTGCGTCTATAATATGCATGTTCCTTTCATCCAACCTAGTCGCCTGCCAAAACGAAAGTACGCAGGTTTGTATTTGTTTTTCTTTACATTAAACAAATTGTTCCCGAATACAGTAAACAAAAGCATTTTGGAGGGTCCTTGATTCAAACCGTCTATAAATGTTTATTTTTGAACAATTAATGTACATAGGGATCTTAATAGGATCTATAAGTCTCGTCATGTGATATCGAGAATTCACGATAAAATCCAAAATATGACCTTGCAGGATTATGACATCTAAATTGTTTGCTTGAAACGTCATATGCTTTCGTGTAAAATTCAGCTTCGGGGTACAAATTAAGTTCCTTGAAGTCTAAAAATTGAACGACACTTACAGACCCGGGCGCATTATTTTTCCGGAAATTTTTCAAATGTTAATTATTACGTTTCCGCAAATTTTCATGTATTACATTTCCGAAAATTTACCATAATGTAGCTTTCATTACTATTTTAATGTATTTTATAATTATCATAAAAGATGTTCGACACAAAATGATCGTCAAATGATCGATCAGAATTTATTGAGTCACGTAGTGATCTTACTTTTTAATGATAAATAATTTCTTGTAAAATGGTTCAAAATGAAACTTTTAATTGTGGATATAATGTAAAAAAACATTTTACAAAGGTGAGATTTTTCCTTTGCTGAAAGGTAATCTTTTTCTGGAAATGTAATATGATTTTTTTCCGGAAACGTTAACATTTTTACCGGACATGTAATGATAATTTGCGGAAATGCAAAACGTCGACAGACCCTATAGTCAATTATCTAACCGGAAGTACAATGTCTATTATCATTTTTACAGAGTGAGTAATAGAATTTTTTGGATAAGTCGTATCAAGTCGAAGGATGATAATACTGTTTACACGGGAAGAACTTGCCAAATTGAACAAAGCTTGACAAATTTTGCCCTAGATGCAGAAGGAATTAATGACCAGACCCGATGTATTGGACTGAATACGTCATATCCAACGCCAATTTATCATATAGATGATTGTTTCAATAGACATCCTTATATATGTTTAAAAAGTGTTTCAGGTATACTTATATTTTTTGTATATTTTTTTTTTTTATTTTTTTAGAATTATTTTTCCATTACAAAAGAAATGCATCAGTTTTCGTTATTTTTTAATAAATGCCCCGACTTCTTATGGGAGGATTGATTCCTATTAATCCCGGGCAAAACGTCGGTGAACTATTCATCGGAGGAATTTTACAAAAACTATTGCCTGCAATATTCTGGAAAATAAGACATGGTCGTTTTTAACAATTAATTTTCGTGTTTATCTTAAAATATTATTAAAATATTATTATCGTCGGATCCAGTCTTCCAAAAAATGGGGATTCCGATGAGGCTCCAGAAAAAGGGGTTCAAGTCGATTTTCGGCCATTTTTGTCAGTTTCTATCTGAATTCTGCACGAAAATTTAGACATTCTCAAGAAAAATGGGGGTTCCAACCCCCGAAAAACCTCCACCTGGATCAGCCAATGCATATTTTTGACTTCATGTCTTAATTAGACTTCAAAGCTTGATTTCATCAGTTAAGATCCATGTTTAACTCAAATTTTATCGAATACATGTAAGGTAAAACTTTGTCCAGTTTTAATCATCATCATTATCACGGTATATATAATAGACTCTACTCTTGATACAGTAATCATTATTGAATTTAACACTGAATTTAACAGTCATATGCATTGTCGCGTACATTACTTCTGGTGTTATGATGATCTCACCGATAGGCAAACAATGCTTTTTACGAACATAAGTACTACAAAAACACCGGAGGAATGAACGCGCACATAAACATAAACCAAGTGTTCCACAAAATGGTGACTACCTGCACTTGATACATTGATTTTCCAAACAAAACAAAGATGTAAAAGTGTTTTTAGCATCTCATCAAAGCAACAATATTCATTTAGGAGGCTCACTCCTGATGGTGTTTATATCAAGGATTTCTTGAAACCTGTTTTAATTGATTAAGCATTGTAGACTAATATATAGGTCCGTGTGCTTTTAACGGGGATACAAGATATCAAAAAAAAATTCGTGAAATGGATTTCTCTGGATTTTCCCTTAATTTAGCATTAAGATTATTTTTCTATCTAATGGCTAGTAAGTTATATCAAGAATTTTATGAAAACTTGTCAGGTGTCTAAATTAGACCTTTAAAAGACATTCATGAAATAAAAAGTGGAGGTCAATGTGCATAATTTTCCAGGCCATATATTTTGAGATAACCAGAGGAGTTCCGAAATCTGACACGAAGTTAAAAACAAGATGGTGAGCCCCCTTCATTAAGAATTATTTGTGACAAAAGAAAATTGTTTTTCATTTATTTATTTCTCAGTTATTATATTCCGCTTGGCAAGGTATATTGTAATGGGGTGCATTTCCGTCCTTCCTCCCGTCTTAAGAAAGCAATTTTCACTTTTCAGAGCATATCTGTTGATTTAAATGACACTTAAATAAAAATCAGAGCGAAGAAAGACACATATTGATTTTGGTAGTTCCAAGGTCAGGGTTATTTGATTGACGGTTCGGTTCTCACTTACTTTACATGTACTTGAAAAATTAAAATTATAAATTTGGACCGTACAGTTTTCAGAACGTAACTTCACTGGGAATGCCATATAGATAAAAATGAATTATAAAAAAAACTTGAATCTTCAGAGTTAGGGAATCAAACACTGAGTCAGTTAAAACTTTTTGATTTATAACCGAATTTGACTTAACTACCGGATTTGACATGTTCAACACGGCGGGTGTCTTATAAGAAGCAGGAGATGCTGACTCTACCGGTGCATCTGATCTCACCCATGGTTTTATATTGGGTCCGTGTTGTTCATCTTTGTGTGTGAGTGTCTTCATTTTTCTTTTCTGTGCTGTACCAATGTTGTGTCTTTGTTTTTTTCTCCCCCTTTTTTTTGTTTCTGGTGTTGCCATTGTCCTTGGATTGTTCGCTTTTAGATTGACGGTTCGGTTCTCACTTACTTTAGCAATCTAAAAATTTCTAAAATATAACTTGAGAGTTCTTCGTGGTGTTGAATAGACTTGTATAGATGAAAGCTTCAAATTGCAAAATACCGAGTTTACTATAAAAGTTATCAAAAACACTTCAGTGCGTAAAAGGTCAAAGTTTTTATTGTACTTTAGAGAATTAAAATTGGGACCACAAATGAGCATCCGTTTCATTTATTAGAGTACAGTTATGGATTTAATGAAAAAAATGAAATAAATGAATGCTTCAGAGGAAAGAAATGCATTATTTATTTTGGAATAAGTAGATTGAAGTCAATGCCACAGACAGTTAGTGAGGAAGATGATTGTTTTCATAAAATGACTTTAGATACTATTAACCGCTATGGATTTAAATGCGGGTAATAACAAAATTACCGAACATAGTTGTCAAGAGCTGAAGTCCACGAGACAAAAAGACAAATCAGATAAAAACAACTGGAAAAATTGTCGACCGCAATCATCCTTGACTTAATGAATGCATTTAAAAAGAAATGGTGGGATAAACCGGTTTTAGGGCATGCCAAACCTTTCCTTCCATTGCGGTAGTGTTCTGTAGCAATTCAAACGTATGCTTTATCTTACCCATGGTTTTAATGTTTAATTGTGTTTTTCATCTGTATGTGAGTATCTTTTTTTCTTTTCTGTGGCCTGCAGATATGTTGTATTTTTATTATTTTTTTTTCACTGCTGCCTTTTTCTTTGGATAGTTCTTTTTAAGGCCTTGTTCTCACTTACTATAAGCACGATTTAAGAGCCATTTGGTCAAGAACTTAATATATAAATGGAAAATTTGTGTCAAAAAAAAGTTTTCGGATGATATTTGTGAACTCCCTTTGTGATTTAAGAAAGATGGGTGTTCAATATTTGGTCAGTAGGCGAAAGTTCAATGACACGTGTACACACTCGATTAAGGTTTTTTTCATTATACCCTTCGCTTTAGGGGGGAATATATAGTAGTCATGGTGTCCGTTCGTCCGTCCGTTTGTTTATTCGTCCGCCATAGGGTACATACTTTGTGCCGACAAATCCTCCTAGACCACTTGATGAAATTCAATGAAACTTTCACAGAATGTTCCGTACCTATTGGCATTGTGCACTAGTTATTTAAAAAAAATGTATGTGACTTGATATTTTTTTTTGGAGGGGTTGATTTTTTTACATCTGGAATCAAATGTGTTAGTGGAGGTATTTTCTAGTTTATATATTTACAATTTAATTTTGATCTGATCAATTGGGAAAGCTTGATGTGACCTTTGCTCAAGATTAATTTTAATATAACTTTTATAATACAATGATGAAATAGATTTTAGAGGTTTTTGTTTACTTTATAATGTTAACCACACACAAATACTACATTTCTACCTTAAATGTTTTATTTCAGCCCAACAAGAAATGGACACATTTTACAACGTAACGACAACGTTTTTAAACAGTACCACTAGATCTATCTTAGTGCCGAATAAAACACATGAAAGTTGTGTACAAAATTGTGGGACCTGGTTTGCATGTGTAGCAGCGGTCTTTTATTTTGAAACTGAAGACTGTTTACAAATTCATGACACAATGTATGTTCGTGACTCCCTTGTACACATAAATCTTAAGAGCGGAGCGTATGACAACATTCTACAGGCAAAAGTTAATAAAAGAGGTAAGAAGAGAGAGAGATAATTGAAAAAATCATATAGTCCTGATTATATTCGAAAATGTTTAGGATACTTCCTATACAGGTTAAAATTTTGAAAAAGCGAGACTGTAATTTTAATATATTGCACAGCAAGAACACCAGAAGACGGAAGCTCAAAGACTCTACATCCCTACAAAACACACAAACACAAAAAACTAAAAGCACTAACAGTGTGAACTCTCATAAAACAGTGACAGCAGGTGTTCTGGAGGGGTGATCTTGTCCTGCTCTGTATAGAGTACCCACCACATAGTTTGTTAATCCAGGGTAAAGTCAAAATTGGTAAATTCAAATCCGAAAAGACGTGAATCTAGCTGAAGAAGGGTTTTTTCATTTGTGACACGGACATTTCATATTTATCTATGATGTCGACGTAACGGTCATAGCATTAGTAACAATTGCTGAACATATCCCCGACTCAGAAGTTTCTGTGACAGATCATTTGCTCTTTCAATAAAATCACTGCATGGACTACATGTGTACATGTACAACATTTACAGTAAGGAATGCTGGGGAGCTAGGTATATAACTGCTGAGAAAGGGAAAGTTCACAATTGATAAGTCAAAATCATCACATTTGTCATATAACCTAGATTTCAGACGTCCATGTTCGTCAATGTATAACAAAAGGTCAGGGTATGAAGCAGAATAAGGTGTTTTGGTTGTCTCTTCAATTTCTAGTTTACTGGAGTTTACTGGAGTAGTTCCGATGTAAAGATTATCTAAATCTTGGGTTATTAGGAGAAAGTACATCGTCTGTATATACTGAGTGCCAATAAAAGCGCAACACATAATTTTTTTTTTTCGAACAAATAACAATTGTTTACAAATGTTACTGCCAATTTACTTGTAATTACAGAGGTTAAAAAAATAATTTTGAAACACGCCAAAAGCAATACATGGCATGATTTGTAGAGGAATGGAGGTTTTTTTGGCGCGAATTTACGCAAGATTAATTTTCTTTATTGTCCCCTACAAGGCTTAACCCTGTGAAAACAATTTTCCATCTCAAAGTTTTCGGACCGGTTTTCATTTAATCTATGAATGATAGGGATTTTAAACATTGCTTGGGCTGTTTCTTAAAATGTCTTGCTTTCCCCCATTAACAGACATGACTTTAAAGTTTATCTTCTGTGAACCACGATGAATCGGTTAGAACTTGGTCAACTTCTTTGGAACCTTTTGAGAATATTTGTGCAATTTTTCAAATCTTTTTGAAATTAAGAATTGAAATTCTCAAAAATCGGTATTTATTACAAAAAAAATCAAAACATTGCCATGTTTGACAAATTTCAACTCGAATCAACTTCTTGAAAAAATTAAGTTAAAAAAAAAGTTAAATTTTGAGAAATGAGGCAGGTTTTTTTTTAATTTTAGTGTTAGTGTAATTAAAATGTTCAATCAATTTGAAATTTTTATTTTGACCACTTAATCAAACATTGATCAAACATTGATCCTGTGCCCAATTTTAAAGAGTGGACTAAAAATCATGGATGCAAAATTTTCAGCAGGTACTTGGCTTATTAATGAAGCAAAGAAAAATTCTTAAGCTCGACATAGAGGATTTCTAAAACATAAATATTTGTTTCTGTTATATTAGCCCCTAGAAACGGCACACAATTTGTTCTCATAGAAATCACTATTGTCTGCTGAAAAATGGGGCCTCCACATTCAAGAGAAATAAAAAAATTCAAGCATATTTATCACGTCATTTAACTGTATTTGTTGTTTAACGCAGTATGGTTCTTAACAAAATATGTTTCATCTTTCCTATTACCAATGGTGAATGAAAGGATATGGAGTAAATGCACATGAGACAAAGTCTCTATAAATACATGGTAAAAACAAGCAAAGGAACAACGCTTTTATTGTTGTTTTTCATTTTGAAGTCACCATGAGGCCTTCAACAATGAGCTTTGCTCACACCTCATAGTAAGTTCAAGACGGCCCCAAGCACCAAATAGGAATTACTGCATTTCCCGTTTTTTGGAACAGAAACATTGATGTATCAGATCGGACATTAACGTTTTTAAATTTATTATGTGAAAATTGGTAGAAAAAAACCAAACGTTTGAATGCTATTTCAGTATACGAGACTGTTTGAGGAGAGCTATTCAAGGAGATCTTTGGAATTTTAAAGCATTTGCATCTGATTCATGCCGCTCGTAGAATAGTTTTTCGCAGTAGCTTTTTAGACCGTCTCTAACTGCAGTCAATAAAATGGTAAGGAAGTTGGAAAGGGGATAAGTGGTGCATCTGGCAAATCCTGTAATGAATCTCTGTTTGTACGGATTCATGTGATGCTTAGGCACAAAGTAAATGTAAGGGAAACAACTGTTATCTTCATCCACTTTGATACAGGCGGATGCTAACACAGAAGTGTGATTTGTGATTATCTCGTCGCTTGATAATGTAGTTGGGGTATATATTCTTGGTCATAAATATGGAATATTTTTTGTTGAGAGTGCCTGAGATATTTAAGGGATGTTTGTTTCCGAAAATTCAAATTATCCTATAAAAATCACTGAAATTATCACTTAAGGTAGTACGGGAGTTTAAAATTGCGCATCATTCTTGCGCATGTGACAAAAAATGGAATTCACTATGGGAACGTTGCCGAAACCATTTCCAATGTCTTGTAATAGTTAAGTTTGAATAGATATGCCACTTTTATTGCGTAACCATACAGAATTTCGAACCTTTCAGCTAACTCCAGTTCAATTAAGGGGAGATAATTTGTATAGAAATAATAGGAAAAATATGTTTTTCGCGATTTATTCAAAAATAAGTTCGGTGACCCCCAATTTATTTTCATGGAAATTTAAGGACAGTATATTAGCTATTAATTTACCAATTTTTAAAAAATTCTATCTGATGTAACTGAAATAATTTAAAATCTTGTTAGAATTCGCTAATTTTCCCTATTATTTCAACCAAAATAGCAGATTTTTACATTTCAGATTTCATTCTTATATGACCGGTGACCCCTTATTTTTATTTTATTTTTCGTGTGCTCTAATAATAAAGGGTAAATCATGAAAATATCAGAAAATTCTATCTGACAAAATTTTAGACCCCCGCACCACCTTAAATCATTCTTGTACACGATAAGTTTCGAAAATTGCATTTTTGGAAATATTTGTACACACAATATTTGATTTAGAAAATGTCCCATTTTCACCAAAAAGTGGGTTTAAGAACGGGTTGAAGGAGTGGTCTGACAGATTCGTAAAATCAGACTTTCGTACTTCACGGTTAGAAAACAATATTATACTTTCATTCATACACTTTTGTGCAGAATACTTTCCAACTTCAAATTTTGGCTCATAAAATACGAATATTCCATATTCCGGCTGAGCTGTCAATACAATTGATGTTATGCGATGTTATATCAAAATAATATACGCTTGTTTGTGATTCTAAAAATAAGCTAAAAGTTTCTAAATCAACTGAATACCCGACGGCGTAAAATGCAGTTCACTCTCATTTAAGTGTTAAAGTAAAAAAATGAAAAAAAAAATCCAATTGAAGTTATGTGCCAAAATGTAAACGTTATCCATTTCAATGTTGAAAAGGACAAGGTGCGATAAAAAGCTGATTTGGCCCTAAATTTCGGTGATTTTTTTTTAAAGTTGCCCTTGAATATTTTCTTTTATGTACGTTTGAAAGTTCAGATCCCACGAAAGGAAAAAATACAAAATTTAGAACCGATGGCGTCACAATAGGCCCAGTTCTGACGTCATGTTTAAGTTTCTTTTGAATTTTGTCATAGAAATAAAATGAATTTCGCATATTTTCGAACGGTTTTCATAATCAGAAATATCGAGCACATTCAAGAACCAACTAGATAATTTACCAACTTGTTAGTACAAATACATCCGACCGCCCATATTAATAGGTTTGTGGTTCTTGCCTGTGATCTATGTTTCCTGTTAATAAAAAATGTCAAAATTAGTCAAATTTAGTCAAAATTAGTCTATCAGTTTTAAACATCTTTGAGTTTATGGTCTTCCAAACGTTTAGATTTTATCTGCACTGAACAGACATAAGTTGTCGAAATGCGCATATGCAGAAATTAAACTCACAGTAACTTCGGTATTAAGTTATTTGTCAGTTTTCGACAAAATGTCCAATTTGATCCATTTTCTTAATTGATAAACTCATAATCGTACATCAATACTTGCATAATCTTCCTGTTAACTGCTAGCCCATATCCATAGAACATTTACACATTGTTAATTTAAGCATACTTATTTTTTTAGTCCAAAGGCCCTTACTGCACCGGCTCCTTTACTCATAATTTTTAAATGATTCATTTTACTTTATATATATAAATATTTTTATCTATATTATTATATAGATAACAATGAAATATCGAGATTGCGAAGTTAACAGAAAACCCGATATTTCACTGATTGAAAATAACTATCGATCTTTTACTCTTGTAAGTGACGTAGAAATTACCGTTGTCAACGTCGTCGTTAAGTAAATGTCTGCGCATATTGACAAAAAAACCCGATATGAAGTCGAATTTAAAATACCGGTAGCTGAAAATAAATCTATATAAATTAATAAAAAGTACAACTTATTCATCGTGTGACCGAAAAACTCAGCAATTCATAAATGCGCGACAGCGCATGGGTGAATTATAGTCTTTCCCTAACGAGATGAATATTGTCGATAATCGAAATCTCACATTAGTGATACTATTAATTGACATTTATTCTTTATCTCTGTTTCGGTTTTTAACAAGGAACGACTATGTTCCAACGATAATTAGTATTGAGTGTGCATGACTTTTTTAATTGACTTCTATTGGTTACCTTTAATTCTTGGATCTGACAAAAATAGATATACGCAGCGCAGTTAAGGCAAATTCGTTAAATTATTGTCATTTCCATGGGATAAAATATACAGTACTTTATTTCCTTTATTTTTATTATTTAAGTAAAGAACAATGAATGTATTACGTTTATTATAAAGAATGGGTGCTGAAGGTTTGAATTTAGCATTCCAACTGAACAAAGAGATAGCGAAAGTGATCACGTGACTCAGTATTGAAATACACGTTTGGTACACCTTCATCGCAAAAGTGCAGGGGCAAGCGCCCCATTGAACAATAAAGTGAATACACCAAAAGATTCTGTGAAAACGGAATATTTCAAAAAGTGCTGCAAGAAAATTACCTTAGATACATAAAACTGTTTATTTCCCTAATTTTCCTTCAAAAATCGCTAAACTGCGTTTGACGACACACTTATGTCTTGTGCATATAGACAATTGAGAAATCCCATTGTTCTTGCAGCACTTTTTGAATACTTTATGTTTCAACCTTTCGATAGATATAAGAGTTAAGTAGATGTGTTGAGCGCTTGCCCCTGCACTTTTTGAAATAAAAATGTATATTTGATATTTCTCGTTTCGGGGTCAACAATAAAGCGCACTACCGATGTAGATTCTAAAGACCTCCACCACTGCGGATATGGACATGAATAGTAGACCGGAATACCGCCACTTGAAAAAAACTTTTCAGTTTTTCGGCACCAACTGTACGAAATCTCTATTTAGGGGAAATCCATTTGATTTTCAAGATGGAGGGAGGGAGACAGACGATTTTGTAAATAAATATTCGTACGATTTTGTAAATAAACAATGAATATCCTACAAAAAATGTGAAAAGGGGGAGAGCTTCCAGTTAGTGAATTTTTGATGTCACAATAGATTTTTCAACGTCATAATGTTCAGTGACTACAGGACGACCACCACAATTAATTCATAAACAGAAATAGGAAATTTGTCTATTATAAATGGGCTAACAATATTTAATTTCCCCAAAATTATAGTTATGTCACAAATTTATATCCATGATAACAGCCACAATTTTTTATGATTTAAAGCTTTCCTTGTTACAAAATATTAACAACAGAAAACAACAAATGGTCCAAAAATAGTTATAAGAAATTATAGACTTTTTTACCCAGAATATTTAACAACCCGCTGAAAATGCCCCAAAAAAATTAACAGAAAAGGTCTTGCCCCGGTTAATAATTTAATATTGTATAATTTTGTTAATATTACAGAATTTTGAATACCCTAAATTTTTTTTTGGTTGTATTTTTTTTCTTGTTTTTTTTTTGTGAAAATACAAAAAGTAATTTATTTTACAACACATATTTAAAGTATAGTGTGTTTTCATTCTGTCATTGGTTCCTGGTTCCAGTGTATCACATTCATTGATGCCAACATTTAAACACCATCTTGAAATTTAACATTGTGATATGGGTCACAATCATATGTAGATCTGTTTGGTAGTGCATGTATCTAACTTAAGAGAGGATTAAGCATTTAAACAAATGTTTTTGAATTTAATTCTAGGTAATAGATGAGCAACGAAATGTTACAAAACATGTTGGATATTTTTTTAAAATTGATATTAATGACATACCATTATCTTTTTATTTGATATACTCTGCCACCAGACACTTTAAGAAATAACTTAAAATACAAAATGTATTAATTTTCTTCCATTCAGTATTCAGAATACATGTATTAGAAGACAGCACTAGATACAAATAATATTAAAATATTTTGTCTTTTACGAACTCAAAATTTTGTCTGTAAGTTGGAAAAGTGCAGAGGAGAAAAGCTATCTGATAGCTTATCAAATTTTTTTTAAACAAACTTCATTTTAGCAAAAATGTATGCAACATGTTCAAAGTCTCCCAATACAACTTTAAAGTACCATATTAACAATATCATGCATGTTCAAAAGCAGTGCATCTAACAGATTGATTAAACTTTAGTGGCTTTTGTTATTTATAAGCAGTATAAAAATTGCAAACACTGAATACTTATAACCGAACCATTTTTTTATATTGCATTTGGTTACCACAGGCTCTAAAATGACATGTACTACGGAAGAACAACCTTCATACCAAATATTATCAACCTACTACTTATAGTTACTGAGAAATGGACCTATGAGATGCAAATCTATTTAAGTAATAAATACTAGCACACATGTACTGTCAATGTTAGGTGTAGGTGCTTGACCTTGAAGGATGCAATTTAATTTAGCACAAAAAAATCAAAATGCATATCTGTAGGCCAGTATAGGGTATTATGATTCACTGTACTGTAGCATGCTTGCTAATCCAATTTCTACTAGAATACTGACAAAGTCAGAGAGGGCTCCGCCCCCTTATGTGTAAAAAAAACTCTTAGCAGAAAAAACATGAAAAGTGACCTTCCTTTGATGATCTTCAACACTGTGTATAATATATTTAAAACTCTGTGAAGGCAAACTTCAGTTATCATGCGACATAAAGCTAATTATCAAAATATGCATTTTTTATTAAAAACTAAGTTTTCACAAAAAAATTGGTTTGCAATTTTCCTCAAAATAAAGGGATCTTTATTTGATGATCTCCAACACTGTGTATAGTATGTATAACAAGTGAGAACCCTAAAAGATGCCTCGCCCGTCCCTGCTTGACCTCTGAGTTGATGTGAAATCTAAATGAACTTATCAAAAAATTGAACATGCTCACTAGACTGTGAAATTAAGGTCACATGCACAAGTCATGGCAGACTGTCAAGCACTGTCCAACACCAACCAACATACCATCATTGACCTACCCTAATAGATAATTAGAAACTAACATGTTCACTAGACCATGAAATTTAGGTCAAAAACGAAAGTCACTTGCCAAATTGACATGTACTACCCAAGACCAACCTACATACTTAATATAATAGACTTACCATTTATAGTTAATGAGAAATGGACTTAATCAGGCAAACATAACTTGGCCACTCAACCATAAAATTGAGGTCAAGGACAAAAGTTACCTGCCAGACTGACATGTACTACCCAAGACCAAGATACATACCAAATATTATCAACCTACCACTTGTAGTTATTGAGAAATGGACTTAAGCAGAGAAACTTAATGTGGCCACTCAACCGTAAAATTGAGGTCAAGGGCAAAAGTTACCTGCCAGACTGACATGTACTACCCAAGACCAACCTACATACCAAATATTATCAACCTACCACTTGTAGTTATTGAGAAATGGACTTAAGCAGAGAAACTTAATGTAGACACTCAACCGTTAAATTAAAGTCATGGGCAAAAGTTACCTGCCAGACTGACATGTTCTACACAAAACCAACCTACATACCAAATATTATCAACCTACCTCTTGTAGTTATTGAGAAATGGACTTAAGCAGAGAAACTTAACGTGGCCACTAAACCGTAAAATTTAGGTCAAGGACAAAAGTTACCTGCCAGACTGACATGCACTATCCATGACCAACCTACATACTAAATAATATCAACCTTCCACTTGTAGTTATTGAGAAATGGACATAAGCAGAGAAACTTAATGTGGCCACTCAACCGTAAAATTGAGGTCAAGGACAAAAGTTACCTGCAAGACTGACATGCACTACCCAAGACCAACCTACATACCAAATATTATCAACCTACCCTTTCTAGTTATTGAGAAATGGACTTAAGCAAAGAAACTTAATGTAGACACTGGACCGTGCAATTGAAGTCAAGGTCACATGATTTTATGTCTTTCACATAGCACTTGATTAGTTCTACCACTGGACCAAATATGATGCTCCTACATCAAAGGGTTTTCAAAATATACTGTATTTAGTAAAAGTTAAAGCTGTTGCCGTCGTCATACTTTGCACGCCTATGTCTCGCTTTCCGCGACTTTCATCGCGGGCGAGACAAAAATCTGTGAAGGCAATCTTAAGTTATCATGCGATATAGAGCTAATTCTCAAATTATGCATTTTTTTCGTATAAAAACTTATTATTCACCCAAAAATTGTTTTCCCAATTTTCTAAAAAACGAAAGGAAGCTTCCTTTGGCAAAGTCCAACTTGGAGCAAAAATAAATAATAAAAATCGGTTCAGGCAATCTTGAGTTATCGCACGACATAGAAAATGCTGAAGGATAGACGTACAGGCTGATTACTATAGGGCGCGGCTATAAGGCGGGGCCCTAATAATGAACAGGATTTTTTATTACATGGATATTTTATTAGAAAATTGATAGGTTGATAATTATGTTCATTGGGGTATCTAAGGGGGGTTCCGGGGTTGGAACCCCCCCTTTTTTTTGGACAATCATGTATTTTTTTTTTATGAATATCCTGATATTTTACTAAGAAATTACCTAAAAATTTTTGCTTCTCGCTCAGCTTGCAGATATTTCCCTTTACTTCTACATTGGAACCCCCTTTTCAAATTCCCTGGATCCGCGCCTGCTGTTTTTTAGAAATTTGGCAGAAGTCTGAACTCCTCTGAAATGTTTTAGGTTTGACATAAGCACCGATTGACTGTGAAAGAATAAATATAATTTAATGCAAATTTTACTGTTTATATGGTCATAAAGATGTTTGAAATTAAATTTATCATGTTTATATGGGAACAAAAAGGGGGAGGGGTTCAAGGGAAAAATTTACCATCCTTCTTGGTGGATAAAACCAGGAGTCCAAAATCAAGAAATTAATTCATGATTAAATTTTATTAAGAAAACCTGATATTAATCCATTGATTATTAGGGACATGGGCTCAATATTTTGTGCATTGGAACTATATATAAAGGTTGGTAGGAAGTGGTCTGATCTATGATTCTGTGAAAATAACTTTTAAAATCCTAACTTCCTTGAAAAAGTTTTTCAAATTCTGAATCCAATAAATGACATTATCCAAAATTGTGGATCCCATAAAGGATAATTCTCAAATTTCTGCTGAATAAAATGGCTTATCTCCATATTTTAACAACGGTCCTTCCACAATGCACATACATGTATGTACATGTAGTTAAGGCATAACTTCATTGTGTGTGTAAATCATAGTGTAAAATAATAATTTGTTATTTATAGGTTTTAATTGCTAATTCTTAAGTTCAGAATCATAACCAACATTTACTTTGCAACTGAAATCTAAAAGAAATTACTTTTGAAGTATAAAGTTCAGTAGTGGGCATGCGGAAAATCATTAACCTGAAAACGGAGAAATATGCATGGAAACAAAATTCTTGACTTTTGGTCAGATTTGAACTAACACTTTCCACTGAAAACAATGGATGTACTACTATTATACTACAGAAGCTTTAAGTTTAAATGTTTCCATGCTGATCTAAATGAAATTAAAAGTTCAGAAAATGTAATTTATTACATTTTTTGTATTATGTAGAGTAAAAACAGTTACTCATGTGCATGCTGGGCATATTCGTGAATTACTGCGTTACGCCAGGGTATGGTATAAGCATTCTCCTGCTTGCACACGGCAAGTAAAATCTGTGCACGGCAAGTTAATTTTGATGCTGACTTGTCTGCTTGGCAAGCTGAAATTTTATTTATTTCTACCTTTTTACCTCTAAATCAACCCCTGTGCGTTATCTGATCATTTGTTGAATATTTTACCAAAGTTAAAATATTGCATTAGTTATGTATAAATATTAAATTCCAAATTTATAGACTCGTTCAAAAAATATCTGGCAAACTAGTATTTTGAATATTTGTAAACTTTTTAAGGTCCAAGATCAAGGATCATGGGCATATGGTTTTCATACTGTCTGTCTATGCATCCAAAACTTAAGTAATTGCTATAATTTTTAACTATGTAAGATAGACTTTTGATACTTGGCAAGTGTATACATAGCGGCGAGCACTCTTTGACCCTTCTTTCAAATTACGTTTTGTCTTATGCTTTTTCTGTTCCAAGATAGTGGTCATTAGTCTACCTGTATTGGGTTTTATTCGCATGTTTATGATACTATAGGGAAACGGGATAGAGAAAGGTGAAGTTTGGGTACCCATAAACCGGTTTAACCCTACCACTGGCTTTTGCTAGTGCTGGTACCAAGTCCGGCTATCCCGAGTTCCTATCGTTATTTATGTTTGTCTCTTGTTTTCATTATTGTTTTTCTGGTGCAGTTTACTTGTAAATTGTGACATGTGATTGTAGTTCCTGGCCATTGTAGGTGTTTGCTGTTTTCTTGTTTTGTAATACATAAATATGCAAAAGAGAAAAGCCAGGTCAATGGTCCAAAATGGTTTTCACACAACTGACAGGAGAATCTTTATTATTTTTTGCATTGAGACTAGATTTGCTTTCATTTTTTGCTATTAAAATTGTGCAGCTGTTTTATATGTTATGTATGTGATGTATGTCCATTGATTTGATGTACGTAGCATTTACATGATTTACCACTTTTGAGAAACAGGAAGGATCAAATGGAAAAACAGGTGGGGACCCTAATGGATGTATCGCTCTTCCCTGCCTGGTCGCTAAAACTGATGAGAATAAAGGGCTTTGCAGAGTTCAGCATGATACAATCGCAGCATGTCAACCAATGAAATTTGAACAAGTGTAGTTTGAAGTGAATTTGGAAACAGTAAATAGTTTGACACAATAATTAGATGGACACAATAGGGAGCTTGACACAGCTGGACACAAATTAAGGGTAACTAGAGAAGGTGTCTATAAGACAGGAATGCCCCGTCAACAAATTTATCGCAATAGATAACTTATGCCAATCAGCATTTCAGTCACTGAACTGGTATGGAATCATCAAGAAGTACTGTTACAGATGATTATTCATTAAATATTTAAGTAATGGACGTAAACAAAAATTAGCCAGCTAAAGTGGCTGAAACATAAAATATCGGTGTCGCTGAAGCATAAAATATCAGTCAGGTTGTAAAATTATCCATGATTATGCAGTACTCACTATTTATTTGATTAATTAGCAATTAGGAACTCAACACTTGCAATCTGTGTTCCAATACTTGAGATCTAAGCTTTTCTGTTTGTAATCTGTGCAAAATTGTAAGGATGAGTATCATCAATAAAATATTGTACCATGATTACATGTATATATATCGATACATCACAAGCGTATTGTGATACATGTACATATTGAAACCTTTTGTCTTCTCAATTTGATTACATTTTTAAATCTTTTTCTTTTAACTATTTTTTGTGATAAAATACATGAAATAGTAAAATATTCTAGAGTGTTAATTTTTCTGAAGCTAAATACATTTGTTTGTCTTTTATCTGACTTTTCCGTACTAAAATCAAGATATTTCAAGCATTTAGGTGGTATTGATTCTGAATCAGAAGACAATATGTATCGATACGCTGGATTCCATACCGGTGTACCTAGTTTGTTAAAGAATACAACGATATCGATATACCTGAGTATCGTTACACCACTAACCAAATGCATACTCACAGGGGCCGAAATGCGTATCGAGAATTTCCTGATTTACGTGAATGGCATTTAATTTCTACAGATGCGACTACATAAGTGCCTTATTGGTGTCAATGTGCACATTTTGCAGTCATTTAATTATTATCGCCAATAAGCGTTTAATCGAGTCACATCTATAGATATTAAATGCCATTCACTTAAATAAGGAAATTATCGATACACACTTCGACCCATCTGATACTGCAAACAAACAAGAGGCTCTCAAGAGCCTGTATCGCTCACCAGGGTCCTGCAGCACTATAATTCCCAATTGATGGTCCATCTTTGGTGGTGTATGTTCATAAAAATCAGAAACTTTTCATAGAATTTAATTAAAATTGTACAAGCAGTTTCAGAGAAGATTTTTGAATGCAGTTTCCAAACTTAAGGGGCCTATGTTAATCTACGTTCCCTGCTGGCAGTTATTTAACATTAAACTTTTTGAAGAGGGTCATAAGGACTATCATATCAAAATTCTGCTGAAATTGTTCAAGCAGTTTCAGAAGAGAAGATCTTTTTATGCATTTCCCACTGGGTCCAATGTCAAACTAAGTTTTGCTACTGGTGGCCATGTCAGAAGACGGATCAGCACCAAAGTAAAAAGCATGGTCGAAATCTCACGAGTTTCATTTATGCAATGTTTAAATTGAATCCATTCAATGGTTTTCCATCATATCTTTGTATGCATTTCCCCTTAGGGGGCCAATTCATTGCTGGCAGCCATGTTGGATGATGGATCAGAACTGAAGTAACAACACTTGGTCAGCTTCTCATAAGCAAAGTTTGGATTAAATCTATTAAGCAGTTCTCTAGAACAATGTAGAAGAAGATCTTTTGTTAAATTAAGTTCATATCTGTTGATATCTGTAACGGTTTTTGAGTTTTTTGCCAAAAACTGTAATTTACCCCTATGTTCTATTTTTAGTAATGGCAGCCATGTTGTTTGACCTAACAAATTTGAAACTAGATACCCTAGTGACGATTCAATTAAAGTTTGGTTCTATTTGACCCAGTGGTTTCAGAGGAGAAGATTTTTGAAAAGGAGCTAACGACGGACGGACGACGGACACCAAGTGATGGCAATAGCCAGGTGAGCTAAAAACTAAATGGAAAAGCGGATTGCAACTTCAGGTAGAGAGATAGTAAATTGATGTTGAATTTTTTTTTTTTTTTTTTTATNCATGTCCCTAATACAAGTATGCTTCCATAAATATACATTTACAAAAAAAGGTTTCCTAAGAACTGTAATTGAATAATTCAAAAATGAGATTTTGGCTCATTCATTGTGTCACCAATTCAGACTCATAATGTCAGGATACATGTATTAAGAAATTTAAAATGCTTGACATAAACAAAATGTACTCTATTTCTAATATACATTGTCAAGAAAAAGTGATTAAAATAATTACAAATGTATACTTGTTTCATATACATGTTTATCATGTTTATACAGTAACCAAAAATGGAGCGTCTGCTACATGTAAAAAATAAATCCCCAATATTAACTAACGCAGTGACCTTATTTAAAGTTCTTAGGGGCAACAAGCCCGGCCAGTAACAGGAAGCAAGTAATGAAGATAACACAAACACGTACTCCAAAAACCCAAATGCAAAATTAGAGTAACAAAAACCCAAATGCAAAATAAGAGTAACAAAAACCCAAATGCAAAATTAGAGTAACAAAATACAGTGACAATAGTACATAAAACATCATAGCAAACCAAATAAGAAACAACTTGAGAGCAATGGTAGTACCACACATAAAGACCAATACGCAACGCAATAGATTGGAAACAGCTCAAAGATCAGTAGTGTGTTACTTCAATCTGGGACTAATATACTGATAACAGGGATTTGAAACATTCACATTTCTTACAATTTCGGTGTCTCGGCAGATTTACCTGTAAATCGTCGTATTTTTAGCATTTCTCTGTTGAAACATAGGAAAGTTTTAGTACACTTTACAGCTACATTTTTCCACCGATTTTTAATACAAAGAACACCATTTTATAGAAAATAACAGTAAATTTTTTGTAAAATAAATTTATTCCAAAGTACACAAACTTTGCTCTTAAACTTAGATAATTTTGAATTTTTTAGAAATATACCGCGAAAGTTTACACTTCATGACGTTTTTTTCAGTACACTTTCTATTTTCCCCAAAATATTTAATGCTACAAAATTTATATGATTGAAAAGATGAAACCTCGATGTGAATCACGGTATATTCTTCTTTAAATTTAGTTGAAAATTTAGTTGTAAAATACACAGGGAAAAGTTTAGTGTTTGAACTCAAAAATGTATTTCTAAAAATTGCATGAGCGTGGTCACATCAGTCAAAATTTATCAGCACTGTTAAAAATCTTTCCTGCATAAATTATATATGAATATAAACCCAATACAAAGGGCTTTATACTGATAGAATTTCGTAATGGTAGGATGGAATTTGACAGGTAAACTAACGAGTTAAAGTTAGCCAATTTTCTTCATTTTCATTGTTCTGACGCTCATTAATCATCAATAACTGTCATTTGTTTATTGGACGGTTTCTCGATAATTTTACGACCTCTTTACACAAGAAAACAACCCCTGGTGTATTTATTACCCATTTTTAATTAGGATTTCATTGTTGTGTGAATGAAAATTTAATGATGTAAATACACGATAAATCAGCTTTTCGGCAAATTTTTTAGAATAATTTTATGTTGAGTAAATCAAAAGTTACAGCCGAAAATCGTAGCCTGGACACCGCTTTTTATTCAATCAAATTGGTTTGTTAAATAGTTTCATATCCCTGTTATATTAGTCCCAGCTTCAATCTTCAATCTTTCAATCTTTATTTGCAGACATAAGACTCTCTAGAGTCATAGCAATACAGTACAAAAAGAACAAAACCTGAGGAGTTTCAGAAAGCAGCTCTCCTCTGTCCATGGAACTAAATCATGCACAGTCCAACTCCATCACACAGTATAGCCCAATAGACCATATCCGGGCTGTGGTACTAGTATCAGGGTTTTCTGGACCACTTTTCAACATGTCACAGTATAAAAAAACGTCACGTCATAAAACCTAAAACGTCATTAAACTGGTCACATGGGGCAGACATGTTTGTGACTTAGGGCGGACAAACAACAACTGGTAAATCTAAATACCAGAACTCGGATATGGCCTTTTGGAATCTGTGACGTACCCATTCAGAACAAATATCGTCATACATCCTATTTTCGACTCAATTCAGTATTTGGCCTAAACCGGCCATCTATATGTTAGCTGCGGAACCATAGCTCTTATGGTCCTTGTGCTGATTTTTTGATAGTTGCGGACCATAGAGCTACGGATTTCCCCCTATATAAAACTTGCGACTCTTGCGACACGAATTTTGTCGCACGTTTCTGGGAGTTATTTGACAACCGGACGCCAAGTACGTGTATCGAAGTGTGTTCATTTCGTTTCCTTCAATATTTTTCTAATACTTACAACATTTAATTATGCAAGGTGAGTCATTATTTTCTATTTATAAAGGAAATTGTCCACATATAAACGTAATCCCGCCTACTTAAGTGGCCATTTTGAACATGGCAGTCACGTGACATTTCGAGCGGCGGCTATAAAAGCCAGATCATGTCCGGAACGGATATTTCAAAATTCATTAGGAATATTTCTTAAATGCAGATGAATTAATTATTTGCATTCAAAAAGCTTTGCAAAAGTGAGAAATGTTGCCATTCAAATCAGAGATGGGCAAAATATTTACTTTAGGATATCCTTTCCGGATACGATTTTCATTTAGTCCCGCCTCCCGAAAAGTCTCGTTCCCAGTGAGATTGATGTCAACAAGATGGCCGAAGGCGGTTTGACCCCAACGATGACGTTTGTTATGATAATGACCAGGGAATGAATATTTATTGGTAAATAAATATGGAAGGTTGCGTATAAACATTTAAAGAAAGGAAATATATAAATGAGACTGCCCCCGCTTGACGTCCGGTTGTCAGACAACTCCCAACAACGTGTGACAAAATTCGTGTTGCAAAATTGCAAGTTTTATAAAGGGGGAAATCCGTAGCTCTATGGTCCGCCAAATCAGAAAAATATAAAAGGACCTATAGAGCTACGTTTCCGCAGCTATCTATATGTATACATGTACATATGATAGATGGGACCTGGTCTATCAATATTGTATGCTACCCATGTGATGTTACCGGCCCCTGTGGCCTAAACATGCTACATAATATCAACCAAAATTATGACTTCACAATCAACGCTTAGTACAAATGTAGGTCTAAAAGGCTTTCATTTACTTTTGGGTACTAAGACGACTTAAGAGCATGGCCATTTATTTCGCATTTACCACATCTGACTGTTGTTAAGGTTATGGACTATGGTTAGATTTTGGAATAGGGTTGGATAAGGCTAAGGCCTAAGCCAAGGGTCAAACTATAGGACATGGTCCCATTTTAGTAAACTTAAGCAAATCTGACTGACAACAGAACAGGTCAAGCAAAAAAATAATCCTTACTTTTGCAGGGTTACTCAAACTGTAAGCCATGTTCTGTCATATCTTAAGCATTTGTCTGTATTTCTTGTCGAAACACGTGGGAGCCCTCCCCCTTTTCTTGATTTCGTTCGAAAACATATCTATTTCGGCTTTTCTTCGGTTCCCACGGCAGTAACCATGACTTTGGTCTATGTATTTGAAATCATTTCTATTCGATCTTCATTACAAACTTAAAAGACTTGTATTTTTCCATGTTTCAAGTGATCTTACCTTACAATGTTGACAGTTCAGCAATCGAACGATTCGAGCTCCTGATCAACACCGATTTCCATATAAGGAAATGGAGTCCCGCCTTCTAATTACGTATGCACAAACAATAAATTGAGTATTACACAAACAATTCATTATTTTTCTTAAAACCGTTTAAATATGAACACCATAAAGTATTGATGTATCATATT
>MJUU01017141.1:0-30723 GCA_002080025.1 Modiolus philippinarum | reverse complement strand
CATAACATAATACGACCGCAAAATTTTTGCGGTCGTATAAAAATGGGTGAAGGCATTCTTGAGTTATTGTTCAACATAAAACGCTGACAGACAGACAGACGGACAGTCAGACGGGCAGACTGATTACTATATAGCGCCGACATTTTATGGCTGGGCCCTAATAAAACTTGGTTAATAATCAAAATTGTGAGATGGAATTTCAACAAGATTGTCAGAAGACAACATAGCTCGCCGGGGATTCCAGTAACCTCAATGCACAATAAATTCGAAAGTAATAGAAAGCTTTCTTCACAAGAAAGTCACATATCAAATACTTAGTAGTAAGTCTTCCACGGAAGACATGTGTCGCCTGCGTAATAACACTAAAAGTAAGTTACGTCAAACAGGAAGTGGGCATGCAAGAGATCCCAGGCCCTCTTACACATTATAGGTCCCCATACTGATACTCCATGCCAAATTGCAGAAGGCAGGGGTATGTGGTTTCTGAGAAAAACATGACAGAAATTTTCAAGACTCAAAAAATATTCTAAGTTCAGTCAAACAGGAACTGGGCATGGCAGAGATTCAAAACTCTATTACACGGTATAGGTCCCCATACTGATACTCAATGCTAAATTACAAAAGGTTGGGAATAGTGGTTCCTGAGTAAAATGTGACAGAAATTTTTTGTCACACCAATCGACAAAAATATTCTGAGTTCCGTCAAACAGGAAGTGGCCATGCAAGAGATCCTAAACTTTATTACATGGTATAGGTCCCCATACTGATACTCCATACTGAATTGTAGAAGGCTGGGATCTGTGGTTCCTGAGAAAAATGTGACAAAGTTTCAAGATGCAAAAAATATTCTAAGTTCCGTCAAACAGGAAGCGGGCATGCGAGAGATCTCAAACTCTATTACACGGTAAAGGTCCCCATACTGATACTCCATGCCAAATTGCAGAAAGCTCGGATACATAGTTCCTGAGAAAACTGTGACAGAAATTTTTGTGACGCCGACGACGCAAGACGACGGATAGTGATCCCTATATGTCGCCACTGCGTGAACACAGGCGACACAATAAACACCCTATCACTAAAGAACTTAATTCTAGAAGCAAAAATAAAGTTTTAAAAAAATTGCCCTCAGGGCAAGGTCAAGGTAAAAATGTCTACAAATATGGTACCATTAGAAAACTCTAATCAAAAGAACGTCACATACCAAATATGAACACCCTACCACTAAACAACTTAATTCTAGAAGCAAAGTTAAAGTTTTAAAAAATTGCCCTCAGGGCAAGGTCAAGCTCAAAATGTCTACAAATATGGCACCAAAAGAAAGCTCTCACCATAAGGATGTTACATACAAAATATAAACACCCTACCACTAAAAGCCTACCTTTTAGAGGCAAGGTTAAAGTTTTTTTACAAATTGCCCTCAGGGCAAGGTCAAGGTCAAAATGTCTACAAGTATGGTAACAGAAGAAAGCTTTGATCATAAGGAAGTGACATACCAAATATGAACACCCTACAACTAAAAGCCTACGTTAAAGTTTTTCCAAAAATTGCCCTCGGGGCAAGGTCAAGGTCAAAATGTCTACAAATATGGTACCACTAGAAAGCACTCATCTAAGGAAGTTACATACCAAATATAAACCCCCTACTGCTAAAAGCCTACCTTCTATAGGCAAGGTTAAAGTTTTTTTTAAAAAATTGCCCTCAGGGCAAGGTTAAGGTCAAAATGTCTACAAGTAGAGTACCAGAAGAAAGCTCTCATCATAAGGAAGTTACATACCAAATATGAACACCCTACCACTAAAAGCCTACCTTCTAGAGGCAAGGTTAAAGTTTTTTAAAAATTGCCCTAAGGGCAAGGTCAAGGTCAAAATGTCTACTAGTATAGTACCAGAAGAAAGGAAGTCGCATACCAAATACCAACATCCTAGCTATTCAGGTCTCAATTCCACAAGCCAGGTTCAAATTTTGCTGTCGCCGACGGTATGACAATAGCTCTCCAGACATTCATCCCGGCCAGCTAAAAATATCTATTTCATGTGGAGTGGGTGAGGTGGTGACTGACTGTTGCTATCTTGATATGGATAGTGTGAGGCTGGTCTTGATGGGGTATAAGCAGGAATTGGGGTTGCTCTTTTTAGCAACTGGGAAACACGACTGTCAAAAAAAAAAAGAGCACATGCATTGGGGAAAGTATGTCAGGCATGAAGCAGAAACCACTAAAAATTTAGCCTGTGCAACAGTAAAAGGTGGCCTGTTTAAGAGTCTTTGTAAAATATTTTCCCACCCTGGGGAACAGGAAAGTATGGAAAATTTGATAGGATTTTGGGAAAGGGATCCCTCCATGGAGACCCCCTGTGAGATGGTGTGTGTCTGTTTCTATTTTCATGTGGACAGTGTGAAATTGTGTCTTGACTGTTCCCCTTTATACTTTGTATTCATGATGACAATGTGAGATGGCCTGTGTCTGTTTATATTTTCATGTGGACAAAGTGTGACTGAATTTCCCATTTTCATAAGGACAGGGCAAAATGGTGCTGTTGATTTTCATTCTGTTTTGTTTTCAGTTTTTTTGGGATGTAATGGGTACATTTAATTGCTTGAAAAGTCAAATAATGCATCAATTTAGGACACCAATAGGTCTCTTCAAATACAAACATATGTACCATATTTATCCGGAGACTCCTTGTTTTACAATGAGCTTGCGATTTATTTTGTTTTTTACTCCCCAATAACACTTGAGATAAAATAGCATGAAAAAAATGATCAGCTCTGCAAAGTACAAACACTGTCATTCCTGTCTCAGTTAACTTACTCATAATAATCAGCAGCTTTTTGTAGTGCTTCCCGGACATCTTCCGGGAATTCTCCAGGGTCCTGATCTCCACATTTTCCCATATGTTTACCTTTAGCATGGTATACATTTCCAAGGTTATACAGAGCTCTGGCTTCACCTATCTAATAGTACAAAATCAAACACAAAATTAACATATTTGAATATACATGTTTTCTCATTTATAGGTATATAGATAGAGTGTTTTAGAAGTCAGCTCAAACCAGTGCTATTGAGGGCCGTCTTGAACCTGCTATGAGGTATCAACTCAGCTCATTATTGACGTCCTCATGTTCAATTCATGATAAAGGTTATAAAAAAAACCATTGTTCCATTGCTTGAATTTTACAATTTACTTGTAGAGATTTTGTCTCATGTGCATTTACTCCATATCCTTTCATTTTTATTACTATTGATCACAAGATCCGATGATTGACTGCAACACAGCGAGAGCAACATCCATGTTGTCAAGAAAAATTAAAAGAATTCAAAGTAAAATGCAACTGCCCTACCCAAAGGAGTATGTACGATAAGAGGCATATTTGACCCCCAGATCTAGTTGTATTTTCAAATTGAGTTTTCCTTTAAACTGTACTTGGTATATCACAGTTGATATACTGCTTAAATCAAAATTCAAGTAATTTGGTGTAGTAACGTCATCAAATCCTGATTGTGACGTCACAAATGTCATGCTTCTTCTAGATTTAATGAAAATCGACAAATTTTCGTCAATTTTTGGTCATGTTTTGGCACAGAAAGCACAGAGCGCATGCTTGTGCCAATGAGATTTTTTGATATGTTGAAAGCATATAAAATTGCTACCTTTTCATACAAAAATCTCATTGGCAGATGCATGCGCTCTATGTTTCCTGTATTGAAATATGTAAGGATTTTGGTTATTTTAGTCAATTTTTATGAAAATGCGTATATTTTTCGAACTTTGGAGTTCATTTTTATCTACTAACAAAATAGACTTTGGCAATACCTGTCGAAGTTTATTATCAACTGATATTGAATTATATTTTGAGACATGGTTTTATGAAATATAAGGGTCTTAATTTTAGGGGCCAAATATACCCCTTACCGTACATACTCCTTTACAGAACTTAGGATTTTTTTTATTATGGCCTTTAACAATATCAGGTTCATTAAAGTGTACTTGTGTAGGAATAATATAGCTTTAAGTCTGAGATAATGATAGGTTTGAAATGTGTAACCGGAGAGCTGAAAGGCAGCAGTGTATATTCAAGTGCAATAATAGTTGCTGAAATATGTGCTCTTTTTATTGTCCCGAGTGTAGTATTAAGAGAGTGAATCATTCATGTAAGTGTGTTGTAGTGTTGTAAGAATGCAGTATAAATGTTGAAATGATAGAAGGTTAATGGTGTAGAGTTCATGTATGTGTACCTGTATGCTGGATGGCAACAGTGTTCAGGACATTTTCACATAATAATCATATGATACCTACTCTATCCGAGAGCTGTCGAGAAATTTCAAGGTGGCGGAGACAACATGCAATAGCTTCATCAAATTTCTGTAGCACCTTTAATGTGTTACCAAGGTTACCACTAGCCTTGGCCTCTCCTATCATGTCTCCCAGTGTTCTAAAAAGATAGAGAAATAATTGGGTGTACTGAGGAATATGTTAATGTGTTACCATGGTTACCACTAGCCTTGAATGAGGACACAGTAAAGAGCTTGAAACAGTAATTAAATGGACATAATAAAAAGCTTGACCAAGTTATTAGCTGCACACAAACTAAGGAAAATAAAAATTAGCCCTAATAATTCCTTATATATATCGGAAATGGTAAGAGGTAAGTCAAATTGCTCAACATACTACTTTAACTATATGATAAGAGGAATCTGAAGAAAGGGACCCAATTAAAATCCAATACAAGAATAAAAGATTTTACATATTCTGAAAATTGCAATTTCAGCCCTTTTAACCCCCTGTAGCTTGGAAACGGTAAAAGCTACACCAAATCCATTGACATACTACTGAAAGCTTATATCAAGAGAAATCCAAAGAAAAAAATCCCATTGAAATCCTATGAAAAATGTAAATTTTAGATAATCTGCAAATTTGAAATTTTATCCCCATTCAGCCCCTCATAGCTCGGAAAAGAAACATATTGTCAAAAAAAAAAAGAAATCCATTGCAAAAAACTGCATTAAAATCGGACTAAAAATAAATAAAATGAAATTTTTGAAAATTGACCCTTTTGGGCCCATTTATCTCGTCAACAGTACATGCCACGTAAAATCCTTTGCATTCTACTGATAGGAAATTTAATTAGGAACACAATGAAAGAAACCCCATCAAAATTCAATAAATAATAAATGTTCTACAGCCAAATATGTGAAAACACCCAATTTTGCCCTTTTCGGCCCCTTTTTTAAAAACCGGTGGGGCCAAAATAACCAAAACCAACAACAGCCTTCCTTTTGTGCCAAGAAACACTGTGTTAACGACAACGACCACAGCGCCATACCATAATACGACCTCAAATTTTTTGCAGTTGTATAAAAAGTATCGACTGAGGCTGATTTTCGACCTTGACCAAGGTATTAGTGGTATAAACATTTGATATAAATTTCATGAGAATCTGTCAAAATTTGTAGGCATGAAAGGGCTTACAAGGTCAATTTTTGGCTAAAAGTGTTTTGTTATTTTGGTCAAAGTCCAATAACTCTGTCAAAAAGTCTCCATCGAAACTGATCTTCACACTGGACCAAGGTATTAGTGGTATAAACATTTGGTATAAATTTCATGAGAATCTGTCAAATGTCATTATTTTGGTCAAAGTCCCATAACTCTGTCGAAAAGTATCAACCGAATCTGATCTTCGATCTCAACCAAGGTATTAGTGGCATAAACATTTGGTATAAATTTCATGAAAATCCATGAAAATTCGTAGGCATGAGAGTGCTTACAAGGTCAATTTGGGATAAAGCAGAGTCATTATTTTCGTCAAAGTCCCATAACTCTGTCAAAAAGTATCAACAGAGGCTGATTTTCAAACTTGACCAAGGTTTTAGTAATATAAACATTTGGTATAAATTTCATGAGAATCTGTCAAAATTTGTAGCCATGAGAGTGCTTACAAGGTCAATTTTTGGCTAAAATGGTGTCGTTATTTTGGTTAAAGTCCCATAACTCTGTCAAAAAGTATCAACCAAGGCTGATTTTCGAACTTGACCAATGTATAAGTAGTTTAAACATTTGGTATAAATCTCATGAGAATCCGTCAAAATTTGTAGCCATGAGAGCGCTAACAAGGTCAATTTTTGGCTAAAACGGTGTCATTATTTTAGTCAAAGTCCCATAACTCTGTCAAAAAGTATTGATTAAGGCTGATTATCAAATTTGACTAAGGTATTAGTGGTATAAACATTTGGTATACACTTCATGAAAATTCGTCAAAATTTGTAGGCATGAGAGTACTTACAAGGTCAATTTTTTTATAAAACAGAGTCATGATTTCGGTAAAAGTCCCATAACTCCGTCAAAAAGTATCGACCAAGGCTGATTTTCAAACATGACCAAGGTATAAGTGATATAAACATTTGGTATAAATTTCATGAAAATCTGTTATAATTTGTAGGGTGACAAGAAAGGGTGATGGATGGCACACGGACACCCGGGGGACAAAAAAAAAATTTTAAAAATGCATAAAACCAAATGAAATCGGAATAATCAGTTAAATCAAATAGAGCTAAGGACAAAACTACGATGGAGGAAGTTAAACCTTAGGTTATAGAATTTACAAGGCTTTCTGAAGAATGTAGGTAGAATCATGCAATAACAGATTTATATAACCATTAATTGATCAAGTAAATAGTATTTGACTGATGAACAGGCAGACAGACAACTACTCCTGAAAATCTAATAGAAAGAAATTATGGCACCAATTTTCTCTATTTTTCTTCACCTCAGGATAAATAACGCATGAAACAATTATTGATCAGACTTTGCCCAATACTTCCTAATTAAGTTTTCATGTACAATTTCTTACGATATAGATAATCTCCACAAAGACATTTTCCATCTGATCCTTTGTACCATGCAATGTTACGGAAACACCATTATAAAATCAATGTGTTTTTCTTTGATTCTGGCTGATGAAATTCAATACTTGTCATATGAGAAACATACTATGTCAAAAATATGAAATTTGCTGAATATGATGATTCCTATTGCAAAAAAAAATGACAGCAAATAATTAATTTTGCGTGTCAACTATAAAATATGTTGTTCAATGAAGAGGGCAGTAATCTGCAAAGAACCATATTTGTACACTTAATATTGTAATTTTCTAGGCTGATGTCGCACTATGAAATTTGGCATCCAAAAAAAGGTACCCAATAAAAGATACGTTTTATATAGTTTTAAATCTGAAAATTTGAAATTCCCTTAATTCTCCTGTTTTCTTTATTATTTTTGTCAAACCATGAAGATATTTATATCCACAACTACAATATAGGTAAATGAACTGACAATTTTGCCATTAACAAACATGAAAATAGCCAAATGTTTTAAAGGGTTGAAATGTTGTTGCTTGTTGTTCATTGGAAGGATTTTTAATTTTTTGTTATCTCTAGTGAATTCATTTTAATCTTCTATATCTTTCAACTGAAAATGCTTTGTATGAAACATGCTTCCTAGTGAAAGTTTTAAATGAAGTGCAGTATTGTAAAACTCAAAATTATTGTGTACATTTATAATGAGAATTTTGCAAATTTTAACAAGTTATGGTTTGAGTAAATACAAAATATGAAAATGGACATCACTTACTGATACAAAAGGGTCTCAAGTGTGAAGTATAGACTCAGTGTCTCATTTCATTCATGGATCCACAGGGGCTTTTGAGGGATAAAACCCACTTGTTTTGGTGAATGGAACAACAGGAAGAAATAGTCAAACCATTACCTCCTTTGAATTCAATGTTGGTGGTTTAAAATTGTCACTTACCTTGCCAATGTGAGATCAAGTTTGTGATAATCCAAGGCTTTGCCATACTCTTGTAGATAAAAGTAGGCATTACCAAGTTGGCTGTATATGGCACTGAGGGTTTTAAGGTCATCTGTTCCTGCTTGGACCGCTGCTTCAAAAAACTGGACCCCTGTCTGGCAATCCCCAGCTTTACATAGCCTCTCCCCTTCAAGGGCAAGCTCCATACAGGAACAGTCCATCTGCAAATAAAGAATGAATAGCATAATATATAATTTTCTTTTCATTTTTCAACAAGATTGCTACGCGTAGCTATGTATCCCCCACCGCTGCAGTAAAGCTGATAAAGACCCATAACTCATGTAAAATTTTGTGAATCAAAATGGCGGCAGGATATGATCAACTGCATTAGGTGGCAAACAGCCAAGCAAAATTTCAGCAAAATCCCTTAATAGGATTTTTAGGAGATGTGTCCACAAAGTCTTCATATGTTGCAGTATGCATTAAGTTGATAAAGTCCCATAACTCGTATGCATTAAGTCCATAAATTCCCATAACTCCTGTAAAATTTGTCAAATCAAAATGGTGGCATAATATGATAACGTACATATGGTGGCAAATGTTCAAACAAGATTTCAGCATAATCCATTCAGTGGTTTTTAAGGAGTTGCGCCCAAAAAGTGTTCCTAAGCTGTAGCATGCATTAAGTCGATAAAGTCCCATAACTCCTGTAAAATTTGTCAAATCAAAATGGCGGCATGATATGATCAACTAGTTGGTGACAAACAATCACACAAAATTTCAGCAAAATCTGTGCAGTGGTGTAAGAGGAGTTGTGCCCACAAAAAATAGGACACATGGACGCATTACTATGTCCCTCCGTCGCGTTGCAGTGGGGAACAATAAATTGCTATGATCTAGTACAGATGGAAACTAATAATCCTGGAAAATTTGAAGGAAATCTGAGTAGGGGTTTTTGAGGAGTTGCATCCACAAGATCTGTCATTGTATAACATTGTTGAATTTTTAATGTCCAATAACCCCTACAATATTTGACGAATCAAAATGGTGATGTGATATGATCTAGTACATATGGCGACTAACAATCCTTTAAAATAAGAATGAATTTGGACAAGCATTTTCTGAAGAGTTGCGTCCACGAGATTTTCCATTGTATAACAAAGTCCAATAACTCCCACAAAATTTGAAGAATCAAAATGGCAATATGATATGATCTGGTACTAATGGTGACTAACAATCTAGTAAAAATTGAATGAATTCTGACCAGCGGTTTCTGAGGAGTTGCGTCAACAAGATTTGCAATTGTATAACAATGTGGAAATAATCAAAGTCCCATAACCTCCACAAAATTTTGGCGAATCAAAATGCAATGCGATATGATCTAGTACTAATGGTGACTAACAATCCTGTAAAATTTGAATGAATTCTGACCAGCGGTTTCTGAGGAGTTGCGCCCACAAAAAGTGTGACATGTCCAGCCATCGCGTTGCGACGGGGGACAAAAAGGGCAAGGTATAAATAACACACTTCACTTCTCTGGGTTAAGGTTAGGCTAAAATACTGCACTGAGTTAATGTTGGGTTAAATTTACATTAGCCAAAGTGGCTAGTTGATGCAAATTAGAATTGACCACACTGAAGTTTCATCAGCCATCAAGCTAAAAATGAAGGAAGTTTTGCAATTCATTTGTCTGATTATCTTGATGATTTTCTCATTTTCCCAAGTGGCGATTCAAAGTTATTTTTTAATTGGCATTGTAGCGACCTTTAGGCCACACACAATTTTACCAAAGATAGATGTACATAGTATTTTAGGATATGATCCATATATTGTAAGTCCTGTATTGTTTACATCTATTACGATGCCTGTCACATTTTTTTAAAACTTTTTTTGAAAAATATTCTTGGCAGCCATACAAACTAACTGGTAAAATGGCAAATCAAATCCTAACAATATGGGCACTCCTAACTTACATATATCACTTAAATTACTGAAAGTCTGTCAAACTAAATGAAGAAATCAATTTTACTTAGGAGAAAACTCAGATGACTTTGACACGACCTTGGTACAATTACCAAATGTAATTTATTTCACATACTTGCAGAAGACAGCATTGGTAACTGAAGCATACAATAGTTAAGTTGATTTTGGATTGTTGCATAAAACTGTAATTCTTAATTCAATTTTATTACAGAGTGCAAAGAAAGCAAGGAGGATGTTTCCAAAAGATGGCACAAACAAAAGAGGCTAGTATATATACACTTGGACCTAAATATAAGGAACAAATATATGAGGGAAACAAACATTTTTTTTCTGTTTGTTTGCATGTCCCATTTTTCTGTTTAAATATAACTGTTAGTTGATGCAAGTATTATAGAATTCACAAAACCAAAAAGAGCTAGGCTATAAGTAGAATGGTTATGGCAAAACGCTCCAGTTGAAATGGTTCATGTCCTCCTGTACTGGCTCATGTCCTGTACTGATTCATGTACTAATGTACTTGTTTATACCCTACTGAACTGGTACATGTCCTACTGAACTGGTTCACTTCCTCTTGTACTGGTTCATATCCCCCTGTACTGTTTCATATTCTCTTGTTAAGTTCACTTCCTTTTGTACTGGTTCAGATCCTCCTGTGCTGGTTCATGTCCATCTGTACTGGTTCTTTTTCTTCAATACATGTACTGGATCATGTCCTCCAGTCCTGATTCATGTCCCCCTGTACTATTTCATATCCTTTTGTACTAGTACATAACCTCTTGTACTAGTTCACATCCTCTTGTACTGGATCATATCCTCCTGTACTGGTTCATATACTCTTGTACAGGTTCATGTCCTCCTGCACTGGTTCAAGTCCTCCTGTACTGGTTCACATCCTCATGTACTGGTGTACATCCTCCTGTACTAATTAACTTCCTCAGTACTGAATATGAAAAAGAAAGGAAATGGGGTAAATGTCAAGGAGACAACATCCCATATCCAGGTAAAAACGACCAAAAACAACTTGTTCACTTCCTCCTGTACTGGTTCATATCATCTTGTACTTGTTCATATCATCTTGTACTTGTTCATATCCTGCTGAACTGGTTCATATCCACCTATATTAGGCCATATCCTTCTGTACTAGTTCATGACTCCTGTACTTGTTCCTGTCCTCCAGCACTGATTCACTTCCCCCTGTACTGGTTTATATCCTCTGGTACTGGTTTATGTCATTATACACTGGTTCATATGATACTTTACTAGTACATATCATCTTATACTGGTTAAGTTCCTCCTGAACAGGTTCACTTTCTCCTGAACTGGGTCACTTCCTCCTGAAATGGTTCATATCATCCTGTACTTTTTCATTTCCCTCTGTACAAGTTCACATCCTGATCTAGTTCATGATTCTTTACTGGTTCACATCCTCCTGAACGGTTCACTTCCTCATATACTTGGGTCATATCTATAATTGCTTAATGTCCTCCTATAATTGGTCATTATAGATGAACATAATCTGTAGTGCAATCGTTGTAAACATCACAGAATTACTGTAGACGTGGAAATTTTCGTGTGGGAGTTATTTTTGCTATATTTGCAATCAAGAAAAAATTGATTTTGAAGTGACCTATGTTAAAGCAATGACATTGTCGAATATGAAAGGCCTTGAGTGCGAAAGTAACCCCCTGGCGAAATGTCGCGAAAAAAACACCCCGCGAAAATTTCAATGTTTACAGTATATCAAAGACTTGATGTTTCCCAACATCTGTCATTTGGACAGCAGAAGTAAAACTCACCATTGTTGTTAGTTCCAATAGACTTAGATCCAATAGCCTTACACCCCAGTTGGAAATAACAGTTCACCCACCTGATTTTTAACAGGCCCGGCTAATTTTTCAAAAATATTTAAATAAACATATGAGAAATACAGTAGAACTTCGATGGCTTGAACTGCAATAACTTGAACACCATGGATGTGTCAAACCTATTTTCAGGTTCATTTTATCATGTTTAAATATAGTTCAACTTTGATAACTCGAAAACTCTTCTAGCTTGACTTATTTTTATCTGTCCATTGGGTTCTTGAGCAATCAAAGTTAGACTGTATATTGAATTATTGTAGTGAGTTCCTTACCCTGTTTACACAGAAAAAAACGCTCGAAGTTGCCTCATTCCAGATTACTGAATGGGCCAATTCTTCGATTTCCTTTTGATATATTTACAGCGAGCAAAAAGGACAGAGTCCTGAGCTTTCAAGATTCAATAATTTATATGTAAATGGCTTGACAAACCACAATCTTGTTAATGGACAAAAATCACCTCATTATGCTTTCATTCATATATAATGTTGGTCTGACAATGAAGTTAATACTTATCAATTAAGCATTCATTTGTCCAGAAACCCTAAATACCATGACGTCAAAAAAAATTTTTCTAACAATTATTCTGAAATACGAAAA
This sequence comes from Modiolus philippinarum, assembly GCA_002080025.1. Classification (NCBI taxonomy): domain Eukaryota; kingdom Metazoa; phylum Mollusca; class Bivalvia; order Mytilida; family Modiolidae; genus Modiolus; species Modiolus philippinarum. The sequence goes on along the minus strand of MJUU01017141.1, from coordinate 18,479 downwards.
GGTAGGTAATATTATCCAATATTCATTTCAACAGTAAACAATCTCTGACATAACATCTGTACGCTGTCAATAAACGTCAAATTTATTATCCGCGTTAATAAATACATAGAATAAACGATCACCCTTAATGACATCAACCAGCTATAATCATTCATTTACTTTCATTTAATATCATTATTTAAATCTCAATTCTACGCGAAATTATTGGTTTTTTTCTTTATCAAGGGCAATAACTGATAAATCATATTTGGAAACAATGAAGTTCTAATTCTTCCGAGAATTGATATTCATTGAATATACTTTGAATTTCAGTCAAAAAAGAATAAATGGCAAATTTTTCATATTGATTATAAATAAAAAATTTTTTCTGTGTATGACTGGTTTTTATCTGGTCATGGATCTCTTGGGAAACATAAAATAATTTCCTATATAATAACTTGTGATTTTATAGGATTAAACAAAAACCAGCAAGACTATATCTGATTTTTCTTAAGTTGAATTAGTTCAACAGACAACAGATAATTACTGAACTTTGAGCTTCATGGTCACAATTATAAAAAATCTAGATTCTGATCTCCGACCTCAGCTATTTCAGGGAAAAAAAAAACACTTTTTTTACTCATCTTTGGTCATTTTTCTAAAAATTTATTGCTGTAAATGAAAACAAGTGTGGACCCAAATTGATGTCTCGCCCGTCCCTTCATGGTCACAAAATTGATGTGAATTCTCAAAGTGACTAAATCAGAAAAGTAAACATATTCGCTAGACTGTGAAATTAGGGTAAGTGACAAAAGCAATAGAGCAGACTGTCATGAATCACCAAAAACGAAAATTACAGTGACCACTGATAGATACTGAAAAAACAAACATGTTCATTAGACAGTGAAAATGAGGTCAAGGGCTAAAGCCAAACAGCGGGCTGTCAAGTTCCATTTAAGACAAACCCAAATACCAAATATTATTGACCTTACATTAATAGATACTGGGAAACTTAACATGATCACTGGACCGTGAAATTAAGGTCGCAGCCAAAAGCCATATAGCAGACTGTCATGTACTACTCAAGACCAACCTATATACCAAATATCATTGACCTACCTCTTATAGTTACTGAGAACATGACCTAATAAAAAAAACTTAACATGCTCACTAGACCATGAAATTGAGGTCAAGGACAAAAGCCATATGACAGACTGTCATGTACTACCTAAGACCAACCCCCATACCATATATCATTGACCTACCACTTATAGTTACTGAGAAACTAAACTAAGTACAAAATCTCAACAAGTTCATTGGACCGTGAAATTGAGGTCACAGACAAAAACCATATAGCAATCTGTCATGTACTACCTAAGACCAACCTATATACCAAATATCATTGACCTACCACTTATAGTTACTGAGAAAATGACCTAATCACTAAAACTTAACATGCTCACTAGACCATGAAATTGAGGTCAAGGACAAAAGCCATATGACAGACTGTCATGTACTACCTAAGACCAACCTACATACTAAATATCATTGACCTACCACTTATAGTTACTGAGAAANCTCAAGACCAACCTATATACCAAATATCATTGACCTACCATTTATAGTTACTGAGAAATTGACCTAATCACAAAAACTTTACATGAAAGTTTACGCCACCGCCGTCGCAGTCATACTTTGTACGCATATGTCTCGCTTTCCACGCCTTTCGTCGCGGGCGAGACAAATAACTAGAGAATGTGTCTGTAAGACATGGATGCCCTGCCAAAAGATTTATCGCAAAGGATAACCTCATATTAATTGTCATAAATTTGGGCAGTACTCATCAAGGCAATTAATTTGATGAAATATCATTGTCCTATAATGTGTAGTTGTTGAGAAATGGACTTAAAAGCAAACTTTTACCAAATTTACCGAAGCATAAAATGTAGGTCAAAGCCACCTTATTGTTAATGATTTGGGTAGTACTCATCAAGGCAATTACTTTGGTAAAATATCATTGTCCTATAATGTGCAGTTGTTGAGAAATGGCCTTAAATGCAAAACTTAACCAAAGTCACTGAAGCGTAAAATGTAGGTCAAAGCAACTTTATTTTCAATGATTTAGGTAGTACTCATCAAGGCTATTAATTTGATGAAATATCATTGTCGTATAATGAATAGTTGTTGAGAAATAGACTTTAACGCAAAACTTAACCAAAGTCACTGAAGCATAAAATGTAGGTCAAAGCCACCTTATTGTCACCGACTTGGGTAGTACTCATCAAGGCAATTACTTTGATGAAATATCATTGTCCTATAATGTGTAGTTGTTGAGAAATGGACTTTTAACGCAAAACTTAACCAAAGTCACTGAAGCATAAAATGTAGGTCAAAGCAACCTTATTTTCAATGATTTGGGTAGTACTCATCAAGGCAATTGATTTGATGAAATATCATTGTCCCATAACATATAGTTGTTGAGTAATGGACTTTAATGCAAAACTTAACCAAAGTCACTGAAGCCTTATATATAGGTCAAAGCCACCTATTTGTCAATGATTTTGGTAGTACTCATCAAGGCAATTAATTTGATGATATATGTTTGTTCTATAATGTATAGTTGTTAAGAAATTGACTTAAACATAAAACAGAACCAGAGTCACTCAAGCATGAAATATAGGTCAAAGAGTCAAACTACTTAGTGAGCTATGTAGTACTATCAAAGATCTATCTACTGACCTATTATCATTGTTCTACCTCTTACAGTTTCTGAGCAATGGATTTAAACGCAAAACTTAACCGGATGTACGGTCGTACGGACGTATGGAAGGACGGACAAGGGTAACACTACATGCCCCTTCCACATTCATGGACAGGGCATAAAAAAAATGAAATCGCATATGTGTTATTCAAAATGTTTGATTGATATCTAGGATTTTAATACAGACTAGAGAATGTGTCTATAAGACACGGATGCCCCGCCGTAAAATTTATCGCAATAGAGAACTTAAGTGATTTATTTGATTAAACACCTAGTTCTTAATAAATGGACCTAATGCAAAAAATTCAAAGTCATTCATGGGTAAAATGTCGGTCAAAGTCAAAGAAAAAATTGTCTAACAATTAGGAAGTTCTCACCAAGATTGGTCTCTTCATGAAATATCATGATATGTTGTGTAGCTGTTTAGAAATGTACCTTAAAACACAAATTTTACCAAAAGTTCCTCAAGCATAAAATGTAGGTCAAAGACACTTAATTGTCCTTGATTTGAATAGCATCTGTCAAGCTGATTTATATGATGCAACACGATTGTGATAGCATGTTTAGTTGTTACGAAACAGACCTAAATGCAAGATTTAACAAAAGTCACTCAAGCATAAAATATAGGTCAAAGCCACTTAATTCTTGATGATTTGGGTAGTACTCATCAAGGTGATTAATTTGATGAGACATCATTGTGGTATGATGAGTAGTTGATGAGAAATGGACCTAAACGCAAAATTTAACAAAAGTCATTCAAGCATAAAATATAGGTCAAAGCAACTTAATTCTTGATGATTTGGGCAGTACTCATCAAGGTGATTAATTTGATGAGACATCATTGTGGTATGATGAGTAATTGATGAGAAATGGACCTAAATGCAAAAATTTAACAAAAGTTACTCAAGTGTGAAATGTAGGTCATGGATCCCTAATTGTTAGTGAATCTGGTAGTACTAAATCAAGGTGCATGTACCGATGTAATATTATTAAAATATTACAAGAGGTAACCAAAATATGGACCTAAACGCAAAACTTAACATCGGGACGTACGGACGGACGGATGGACGGACAGGGGTAAATATTTATGCCCCTTCCACTACGTGGCAGGGCATAAAAATAACAAGTAAAACACATTTTTAGTATTCCAATACATAGTAAGCATCGGAATATCCTTATGCTTTATGTAAAATGTAGTCCATATGCCATTAGCAACTAGTACTATGCCAAAGACAAGCTGTTGGCAAAGTGTGATTGGAATATTTCTTTTTTTATTTTGAAAAATTTTAGAATTTGCACACACTAGATCACATTCAAACTTTTACAACAAGGTTACAGATTTCATAAATTATAAAATACTTTTAAGAAGTTTTCCAGAAGATATGAACATTTGATATCTAGATATAAAGTGACTCACAAACAGCTAATTACAAAGGGCATATTTCTCATCCTCTATTTTATGGAAATGTGGTTAAAAAATGTCAGATACTGAAAAAAAATCCAGAAAAACTGGGACGTAACTTACATTCTTTACCTAAGAAAAGAATTCTGGATATCGACAGGATATTCTACACAAATCCGTTAAGTTGGCTTTGGATTCCAATGACCTGAAGACTTTACACATATACTTGCCTCTCACTGATACTTCCTATGTCTACTGAAATACATGACGACTCTTTACCAAACCCTTCGAGAGTTTGGAGATTAAATTTTCTCCCGCGGTGGGATAGTGTTTTTCTAGCAGACTAGGTTCCTTGAGCAAGCCAGCAGTTTAGCAGCAAGCACCCTTTCACCCATCTTTCTAAATTACGTTTTGTCATATGCTTTTCTTTTCCAATATAGTGGTCGTAGAGTTAGTAATCTACCTGTTTTGGGTTTTATTTGTATGTTTATTATACTATAGGGAAACAGGATAGAGAAAGGGAGATTTGGGTTTCTCTAATTTCTATCCTGTTTTCACATTTCTTGAACAGTTGGAGAAATACTGTTCTCCTCTCTGGAGAGAATGTTGTGATTGGATGAAATTCATTTATGACGTCAAAAATGTTTGCCGTTTTCCGACTTTACCATTGTGACGTCATGAAAAAAGGCGACCATGCCGGATGACATCACGATCAAAGAACACATTTATTTCGGATCATCAGAAAAGGGGGGTCATGTTTATGTCCAAAATCTCCTTAAAATCATTAGAGAAATAAAATCCACAACCGTATCTCGTGAGAAACGACATTTCTACACTCTCGATAGTTAAATTTTCAAATATTTTAAACGCTCGGCAAGCCTTGTGTTTAAAAATTTGGAAATTTAACTATCTCTAGTGTAGAAATATCGTTTCTCACTCGATGCCGATGTGGATTCTATATATCCATAAACCGGTGTAACCCTACCACTGGGTACCAAGTCCGGCTATCCCGAGTTCCTTTGTTTATGTTTGTCTCTTGTCTTCATTGTTGTTTTTCTGGTGGAGTTTGCTTGTGAATTGTTGCATGTGATTGTTGTTTGCAGCCATTGTAGGTGCTTACTGTTATCCTGTTTTTGTAATTTGCAGTAATTTCAAGCATTTGTTGATTTTTGGTTTTCGGAACTCTCTTTTACAGATGTAGTCTTTTAAAATTGGGTCTTGCAAACTGCAGCAAACATCAAAAATTTATAGACTGCAATTGCTATTCAACTTAACAAACACGTAAAAGGTTGGAATGGACCATATCTGACCTATGCCTTCAAGATTTACCAGACATATTTTCAATACATCACAGCATAGAGCCTAAAATGTCATAAAGTTGGTCACATGGGGCAGAAAATAATGTTTATGACATATATATATGTAGGGCGAACAAACAATGACTGGTGAATCTGAATACCAGGACTCGGGTATTGTCTATTAAAAGATGTATGGAGGAACATAGTGGACATCAATATAGTCTTCATTATGTGTCATCAGGCGTCATGAGTTAAATAAAACCAAAGTTGTGCTGTCCATAGACACAGAAAATGCTGACACCAGTACCATACCATAATACGACCACGTCATGAGTTAAAATATGTCTACTGAGACCCATATCTAAAAGTTTGGCTTAACTTTACTGACTTTATATGCAGTACTAAAATGTTTATTTTTCTTGATTGATTGAACAGCTTAAATTAATAAACGAATAAGCTTTTACACCATGAAAATGATAAAGAACCCACTCAAAAAAGGACACTGTCCAAATATTTACTTTCTTGATTTTCAAAGCACACATGGGAAAGCATCGATTTCAGTAATAATGTGCCAAATTCAATAGCTGAGATTTATATAATTAGTAATCAATTTTGTGATTGGATTTCAGTTTGAAATTGCAATTGATCAATGATGTAAACAGAGGATTAATTACAAAGTATATAAATCTATATGCATAAGTTTCGTAATTAATGAAAAGGTCAAGTTCATTTGCAGTGGCAAAATCAACACTTCCATTTTGGAAGATTGATTTGGCATCAACAGCAAAAAATTCTTAGATTCCATCCCCTTCCACTTCTTTTTTTCAGCTTTTGAAACAAGTTTTATTTAAAACATTTAGAACTAGATTTAAAGCTTACCTTTGTTTCAATCTAGCATTTAATCTGTTAGTGGGGCATGTCCTACCAACGGCACACTGTAACCACTCAAGCATAAAATATAGGTCGAAATCACACGCTTTTGGAGTTTTAGCTAGTTCTCATAATGTCACAATGCCTATATAGATGTTGAGAAATTGAACTGAATGAAAAAAATAACAAGTCACTAGGTTAAAGTAAGAAAATACTCAGTTAAATTATTATGAAATATCCTAGAAATATATATTTGAAGTTAAATGTTAAATGTGAAATTTAGCCTCTGCCACTCAAGTGTAAAATGAAGGTCAGTCACTAATTTTTATTTTTTTCAATACCCAACCTATAAAGATGATGAATTTCTCAAAACATGTGGATTATTTGTAGTTTTTCAGAAAATTAGAGCAAGGTCAATATATCTAAAGCATAAAATGTAGGTCAAAATGACTCATTTCTAGATTTATCTGATGGCACATTATGATGTGATATCACAGTACCCTTATATTATAAGTGAGGGTGGCTCATTTTGGCCCTTTTCCTTAGATCCTATTAACTTTCCCCACTTCACCCTTTCACGGGCAGGAAATATTTTACATCAACTCTTAAGAGACTGCTTTTTCCAATTTCATGTACAAAATGTTTAGCTTTTCCTGTGTCATGCCCAACACCCTTTTCCTTCTTCATTGCTTTTTTTTGGCCACTCGCATCTCTAGGCCAAATTCCAAATTCCAGCTCATACTCCACTGAGACCCACAAGTATTTTCTGTAATTTTTCTTAATAACAGGTTAAGTAGGAATCAAGTCTAGACACATCTCTAATGGTTCTAAGTGTTTGCAGTCCGTTCTTGTTTTTTATGCTGCATACTTATTAACAAACTGACTTGCAATCTTGTATTATTTCATTGTTAGCATGGATTCAACAGATGTGTTATACAAACCTTATTGCATTGCAGAAGGGTTTTCAACTCAATAAGACCAAAGATATGCATGTCAACTAAACAAATGACAGTTTTAAGAAAAGAAAAGAAATTCATTGATGAAATAAGAACAAGTAGGCCACCATTGATGAGACGCAGAATTAGTCAATATAAAAACAAAGCCTGGTAGATGCCTGACTGAATCCTCTTATGATTGTGCAGTCATCATGATAAAAAGATTTATAAGTATAAAGAGTAATAGGCAATGACGTGTTTGGAATTAGGATCTACAAAATGTCATTGATATTCTGGCTAACTGATTGAATGGGAGAATTCCTACATATAGCTGTTTACGATTGTTATATCAGAGCAATGTCATTTCAAATATCAGGAATGCTCATCTTTGTATTGATGTTACAACTGCAAAAACATAACATATTTAATGAATAATGCATATGATACAAGCCCTTTGCTCATTACTAAATGTAAAGCAATCTTTGTTCTATCATTACGTAAATGTTCTGAAGTTGTATATGGTGAAAGAGTATCTATACTCTTTTACCATATAGAACTTCAGAACATTTATGTAATGATAGAACAAAGATGTTCTGAAGTTGTATATGGTAAAAGAGTACCTATACTCTTTTACCATATACAACTTCAGAACATTTATGTAATGATAGAACAAAGATTGGAATATTAGTTATTTGTGTCTGATGTGACATTTTCATTATGCTACCCTTATCACACTAGGCAACAATCGTTACCACGACTGAGAAAAAAAATTCAGATCATGGCTCAATAAGGCCATCATAATTGGTGTTGGTGGATATTAAAAAGGTCTTCAAAGTAGTGATGGTCGTGAACAATTTTGTACATGTCAATAATTCGTAGAGCATTTGTGGTCAAATCTTGTTGTAGTGAGGCTACAGAAGAGTCGTTGTGAGGCTATGGAAAGGTCATGGTAAGGTGTTCATGATCTTTGTAGAATTTCAAAGCATATTTAAGCTTAAGACCTTTATTTCACATCAATTTTGTAGTGGAGATCCTGCACTGAAAATTTCTGGAGGAATGTGTGTCTAGACAGAAAAACAAAGGGGCTTAACTTATGCCCATGAAGGCTAAAGTCAGAGGCAAAAAAATAATAACTTCCATATCTTACATCAGCCACCATATATTTCAAATTTATACATTTTAAAAGAAAATAAACATATGAAATAATTTATTTCATTTTTTAGTAAAATCAGTCATTGGAAAATAAAAAAAAAAATAGAAAAGTTAAAGTTCTAAAATTTTCAATATATATGATATTTACTTTACCCTGTAGATGTTTTATAGCTTTTGTACTTAAACCAACACAACAGAAATATTTCCTACCTTTTACCAAATACATGTACGTGTAAAAGTAAAGAGACCTCTGCACCTTGTCATGAAGATAAAATTAGAATTGACTACCATTAGTCAGACAGATGTCTAGATAAAAGGATATATTAATTTATAAGACTTCTAATAGTCCAATCAATATGTGTTATAATTTTAAACATCCAATCAATATTTGGGTTTCTTTTTTAAATTACAGACATGGATTTATTGATGGTATATGTAACTAGTACTATTTCCTGATTGATTGCTGTTTTTCTTGTACATGCAGAAGTACATGTATGTGAAACTCAATACTGCCCAAGTCCAAGCTCACAAAATATCAGCAAACAGGAATTTTCCAATAGACATAAGAATCACTTAATTAAATACAACATTACTCCACTTATGAAATTTAAGAAATCTTTGATACAAATTTGGCTGAAGTGGGGACCAAAGTATCCACAAACGGCAGCAAGAGAGACAAAAAAAATCATAACATGGTATAATACAGCTCATTCTTGCAAAGCTTAAAACCAAATGTTACTAACACAAGCCTAAAACAGTCTTATACTGGTGTTGGCAGTAGCTGTCTCCACAGTTTGGTTGGATGTAATCTAAGTTCTGTGTGACACCAGAAAGTGTGCCTACTGCAGGTAATCTGAATTGTCCTTTTGTCTTTAACAACATGTAAACTAAAAGAAGGAGGGGATAGGTAAAAAAATCGCTAGAAATGAAAAAAAAACATACATTTTCTATACAAAAAGAAATAACAACAAAAGAAATTATAAAATTGTAAAAAGTCACCACTTCAAAATTAAAACATACCAAATCTGGATCAGTCATAATAATAGATACATCAAATGTAAATTGTGTAATATCTAAACAACAAGTTCCCCCTAAATTCCCAATTTTATATAAAACAATGGTGATGTATAAAGTACTACACTTCAAAAGTATGATGATTGCACTTAGTTTCCTGATAATAAAACAATTTCCTTCATAAACTTAAAAGTTTTTTTTGTAATAAACTCTTGGACTGAAGTACATATAACTGGCTGAGAAATAAGATGTTTTCTGAGAACCTAACACTTATTTTTCCACTAAGAAGAATAGGGTATGTAAGTCTCGTCATGTGACTCACGAGAATCCACGATAAACTGGCAATTCGAAAATGTTTCCCGCCGAAACATGACGTCTGAGGATTATGACATTCAAATTTTTGTTTGAAACGTCATATATCTTTGTTTAAAATGTAACTTCCGGGTACAGTTTTTGGTCCCGGAAGTTCCAAAATTGTACGAGACTTACAGGCCCTATAGAGTATATGGGTAAAAAATTACTACATAATTCTATAAATATAAACTAGAAATGTTATAAAATATCAATGATTCAGAGAATATGTTTTTGTAGTATGATTCCAAAGTTAGTTTTAAACACTATTACTGATACAACAAAACCCATCTGATATGATATAAACCCAATGGAAATCATTTAAAAGTCACCAGAAATGAAACACCAGGATCCACTGTTTATCAGATTGTTGTCTATCAACATTTAAGAGAATTACAGTGTGTTAACATCATATCAGATGGCCTGATGGGTGCTGATGTATCGGCAATAACTTGTCTTAGTAGTGTTAAGTCACATGTATATCAACGGGGAATGGTCCAAAGAGCATTCTAAACTGTGTCACACAATACAATTCCCTCAGTAGGGTGAATTAAAAAAAAATGGCACCAAGAAAAAATTTTTTGGCAATTTTTCAAACTCAAATAATCATTTTGATTTATATGTTCCCTTACTGTATATAGACCAAAGTTTTATAATTCAAAGCCACATTGAAACAAATGAAGACATAAAAAAGTTTCATATATTTTACTGGAAGAAAAGCAACAGAAAAATTTGAAATACCTTGTATTTTCAAAGCACTGTACTTTTAGCTACTAAATAGAAAATATATATTTTTTTCATCCTAATTGTTACTAGTGTATCAGTTTTGCATTCTGGATGAAAACAACCTATTTATCTTTCAAAAATTCAGCAAAAAATAATTTTTTATGATAAAATTGATAGGTTTTATTTATTTATGGATCAAAAAGTTTTTATTCCAATAAAGTTAGTCATCATGTAGATTCAAAACCTGAATTTTATAAAAATATAATGAATTCTGAACATGAATGGAAAAAACTTTATTCATTTACCTCTTTTGAAAAAAATTACAGACAGTCTAAAAATTGCTTCTTTTTCTTGCTAAATTGTTGCACTCCAGACTTTTTTAATTTGTCTATGATTGGTCAGCTGTATAAACTTTCCTGTACTCCTTTTTGAAAAAAAAATGATAAAAATAACTCACATAAATCATACCTATTTGAAATTTTTTACTAACCACAGAAATCTTTCTGTTTATCAATTACACCATCCATATTTGTCTGGAGTGCAACATTTTAAGTTTAACATCTAAATTTTACCCATATGTTACTTTTTAAAAACTTAAGATTTATTTTTGAATTGAAATAGTCCTGAAGAGCATTTATACAAAAAGCTGGGTGAATACGATTTAGGGCAACATTTATGTTGTCTGGAGTGCAACAAGTATTGACCATAATTATAAAAAGGTTATTTTTAACATAATCATAGAAAAGACTTATGCAATATGATTTTTTAAGAGAGACAATTAGAATGATTAATTTAGGACAAATTTTAGCCATTCCTTCAATAATTTTTTTTGCTTTATAGCTCAAAATGTGATTTTTTAGAATTTTATTTGTGATATTTGTTTATTTGTTATGTTTACAAGTTCCAAAAATATTAGGTAAACTAATAATTGTAAATATAGACATGTAGCTTATATTTATTAATGAAATAATAAACATTAAAGCCAAAATCAATGCTGCATTTTGATTCTTTTAACTGCATAGTGAAAATGTTGCACTCCAGACATATTTCTAAAACCTCATACAAATTATAACTTGTAAAGTTTTTTTGGAGTAAAGTGTGAATGAAGAGTAAAGGCATGTTCATGCTACTATGTAGAGTATCTGAGGAATGTCTTATCCAGCAATAACCATGAAAACTTCAGCAGAAGCTTGGGAGTTGGGAGATGACCAAAAATCAAATGGTTTTAAGTTTTTATTGTCGTTTTCTGGCCCTTCTTGTTGAAACTTTCTGGTATTTTGCTGGTTTAACCAGCCTTTTACTTCTTGTATATGTTATTTTGACTATAATCTTGATTTTTTATTTACAATCAAACCTTGAAGTAGACTTACCATGTTAGAATTAACAAAAAATTCAGAAATGTGTCTGGAGTGCAACATATTGACTATGTAGTTGAAATTATCAAATTAAAGCATTAGATAAGATTTAATGTCTATAATTTCTTTAAAAAATGAAGCTTACTATATATTTTTCTTTATTTTAACCTAACAGTCAGCAATATTCATTGGCCAGACAAAATAAATAGAGCCTTTCTTTAAAAAAAGAATGTGATTTCGCTATTAAGTGCTACAAAAAGAGTCTGAAATTGAAAGAATGACCCAGTTGTTCCTTAAAATTGTTGAAATGGTTACACTCTTTGAAATAATGGTTGTTTGATGCTTAGATTTTCATTTGAACTGTTAAAAATAAGCATTAATAAACTAAAAATACTGTTGCACTCCAGACAACATAAACATTGCTCTCAATTAAATTAAAAGTATGTGTCTGAAAAAAGGTTCCATTCTTTGATGAACGATCTTTATATCAATGTTGTCTGAAACAAAGAACAATAGTGGATTAAAAATCAATATACAGGGAAAGGGGACTTGTTAAACTTCAAATGTTGCACTCCAGAAAAACAAGGATGGAAGTATTTAATGACCCATCAGGAGATGGTGTTGTTATTAGAATATTCAGTTTCATATTTTTCATATGGAATTGATATTTTTTTACATTAATAAATGTAAATATGTAATTTTTCACACATAGAATTTTCACAGTATTCATTTATTTGCAGTTTTTGTATTTTTGCTGTTGCACTCCAGACATGGGACTCCAATTGTTCTTGTGCCAACTGCAGCAACACATTTGCTAATATTCTCAAATCAGATACTGAATTCCTAACTCAAGATGTTAAACTTTAAGTGAAAAGTCTTACTATTAAACAGATATCATTATTTTCCATTTTATATGTATTTAAAAAAAGTAGTGTTAAAAAAAATGTCACAAAAAAGTGTTGCACTCCAGACATTTTTGGCATGTTTTTCGGTCATAACTTTTTAACCAATAAAGATATCTCCATGAAATTTTGCATGGATATGCAACATACCTCTGCACATGAATTGATATAATCTTTTGTATCAAAACTTTTACATTTCTCAGTCTAGATAACAATATATGCATGGTGCCAATTTTTTTTAATTCACCCAGTATGAACATTCATACTCAAAGTTTGCATGTCTCATCTTTTAGTTAATAATAGATCTGAATTTGTTCAAACTGACCAAGTAGCTTTAGCTTTTTGATTTCTGAATGTTTTTAAAAATTGCCTTGTTATTTATTTGATCAGAACAAATTTCTGTCTATGTTTGCTTTCACAGCTGATGATGGAAATCAATGGGTGAATGAAGGGATAAGGAGTAAATGCACATGAGACAAAGTCTCTACAAACACATGTTAAACAAGCAAAGGAACAACTCTTTTATTGTTCTTCATCTTGAAGTCACCATGAGGCCTTCAACAATGAGCTTTGCTCATACCTCATAGTAAGTTCAAGATGGCCCCTAGCACTGGTTAAAGCGAACAACGCTACATCCATGTCTTTTCTGGTCATGGATACGGAATTGCAAACAAACATAAATTAAACCGGCAAAGCGCTCTTACAATCATTGTCATTCGTTGCCCGACAAAAGCACTAGTGTCTTAATCTAGTAGACGATTACAACATAACAACAAACACAGGGCACTCATCAATTGTAAGAAAACTTAGCATTATAAAATAGTGAGATGTGGGCACTTTCAACAAGTTTTTCTCATAAGGTCAAATGTTAAGCTATGTTTTGTGCCATTATCAATGTTTTCCATTCAATCAGAACGAAATGAGAAATCTCTGTAAGGGACATTCCAAGCATCATTCCTGTGAAATTTGGTTGAATGACTTGGCAGTTTAAGAGGAAATAATCAACATATGATTTTCCCACTCTATAGTTCATTGTTAAAAGTTGTTCCTCAGCTGTGGCCATGATTTGTGTTAAATTAGATCAGAATGAAAGGGCAAACTTTGTACAGGACCTTCCAATCAGTAGGCATTATGTTACTGTTTGATTATGTTTTTATTCAATAGTTCCAGAGCAAGCATTTCAGGATGGGGGTTAGGTGAAGAGAGAGTTGACTATAGCTCTGTGCTGAAAAAAGTTTTTGCAAAAAGTTATGATTCTGACATGGTATGATAAGTTACTTTGTCAAATTTAAAATTACCCTTTCATAAAAATGTCCAAACATATTTCTAGATCACAGTGACCTGAATGTTGCCCAATGGGTTGCTCTTAAAAGATTACATATATTTACCCAGACTTGATAAAGGTTATTAAATTACATAACTTTATGCAATTAGTTGTATTACTGCATTCAATGACATGCTAAAACAATCAATCTTTTTCCCTGAAATTTAGAAGGACCCTTAAAACCCACCACCTGGCCGAGTTTCATTTGTTTTATGAGTTATGAATTACAATATTCTTGCATGATGGTGCAGTGTTGATTTCAAGTATGGAATGGTGAAGTGTTGATTTAATATCATGTTATTAATATCTAACTAGACATCAAAGAGATGGTAGCCATCTCTGTGGGCCCCGCTGTATATAAGTGCAAATTTAAGTGTGTGTGTGGACACAATACAGGTGAGGTCACAGTACAAGTGTGGACACAACACAGATATGGACACAATTCTATCATTAAGATATAAACAGAATGTATATCCAAAAGCAATAATCTGATCTTGAAGACAAAGGTCAAGGTCAAAGGTCACCAATCATGGTTCATGACACATCGTCTTCAAATAATCTATCTACATGCAAAATATAAAAAGCCTATCTCAAAAGACATAACAGTTATAGCCCAGACACGACTTGCTATTAGAAAAGCAAAAATCTGACCTTGAAGATAAAAGTCAAGGTCAAAGGTCACAACTCATGGTCCATGACAAATCATCTTGAATTGATCTACCTACATGCATAATTTCAAAAGCCTATCTCTAAAGACAAACCAGAGGCTCCCAGGAGCCTGTATCACTCTGGCTTTCAGTTGCCAAAATAAAGGTAACATTGCAAGTTATACAGTTGATCTTTAGTTTCTCAAACTTTTGTAACTCAAACACCTCCAATATCTTGAACTGTTTTTAAAGTCTGATCATGTTTTACTATATTTCTTTGTTGGGCTTTTTTGACAAAAAACGTTCTTGCTAAGGACCACTTTCGACACCAGTTTTCAAATCGGGGCGACATTTTGTAAATGGCAGTCAACAAACAATTTTCAACATCGGTTTTTGAAGTCGCAACATCAATATCTACTTGGAAATCAAATTTCATTGAAATTGGACAATGTTGAATTTTCCCGCCTTTTTTGGTGGCCATTTTAAAAATGGCGGTCAACCAACAATTTTTAACATCAGTTTTGAAGTTGCAATCAAGACCAATTTGGAAACCAAATGTCATAGAAATCGGACAATGTAAAATTTTCCCGCCTTTTTTGGTGGTCATTTTGAAAATGGCAGTCAATGAACAATTTTCAACACCGGTTTTGAAGTCGCAACATCAATATCTATTTGGAAACAAAATTTCGTTGATATCAGACAATGTTGAATTTTCCCACCTTTTTTGGCGGCCATTTTGAAAATGGTGGTCAACGAACAATTTTCAACACCGGTTTTTAAGTTGCAACATCAATATCCTTTTGGAAACCAAATTTCATTGAAATCGGACAATGTTGAATTTTCCCGCCTTTTTTGGCGGCCATTTTGAAAATGGTGGTCAACTAACAATTTTCAACACCGGTTTTGAAGTCCAACATCAATATCTATTTGGAAATAATTTCGTTGAAATCAGACAATGTTGAATTTTCCCACCTTTTTTGCGGCCATTTTGAAAATGGCAGTCAACGAACAATTTTCAACACCGGTTTGAAGTCGCAACATCAATATCTATTTGGAAACCAAATTTCATTGAAATCGGACAATGTTGAATTTTCCCGCCTTTTTTGGCAGCCATTTTGAAAATGGCGGTCAAGGAACAATTTTTAACATCAGTTTTGAAGTCGCCACAGCATGGCAAACATTTCATCAATTTACACTTAACCTTTATCTTCTATGGTTTTGGAAATAAAAGATGAAAAATACAAAAATTTAAAAAATTCATTGAAAAAGGGGCAATAACTCCTACAATGGTTTATGGATTTTCTTCAAAATTTCAGGGTGGGTAGATCTTGATATGCTGAACATTTTTGCAATTTACACTTGACCTCTATCTGTTACAGTTTTTGAAATAAAAATAAAAAATGCAAAAATTTTGAAAATTTAACGGAAAAAGAAAGGGCTATAACTCCGACATGGGTTTTCAGATTTTCTTCAAAATTGCACAGTGGGTAGATCTCATCATTTTTACCCCATGTCAGATTTTTGATATCTGTAATGGTTTTCGAGTTAATAGCCAAAAACTGCAATTTACCCCTATGTTCTATTTTTAGCAATGGCGGCCATGTTGTTTGACCAGCCAACTAATCGAACACAATTTTGAGAAGCCATACCCTGGTGATGAATCAAGTCAAGTTTGGTTACATTTGGCCCAGCGGTTTCAGAGGAGAAGATTTTTGAAATTGTTGACGGACAGACAGACAGACAGACGACAGACGACGGACGCATAGTGATGGCAAAAGCTCACATGGCCTTTTAGGCCAGGTGAGCTAAAAAGATATAGCCTGCACACAACTTGTCATTAGAAAAGCAAAAATCTAACCTTGAAGACAAAGGTCAAGGTCAAAGGTCAGAAATCACAGTTCATGACACATCGTCTTGAAGTGATCTGTCTACATGCAAAATATAAAAAGCCTATCTAAAAAGACATAAAAGATATAGCCCGGACACGACTTGTCACTAGAAAAGCAAAAATCAGACCTTGAAGACAAAGATCAAGGTCAAAGGTCATCATTCATTGTTCATGACACATCGTCTCGAAGTGATCTATCTACATGCAAAATATCAAAAGCCTATCTCAAAAGACAAAAAAAGATATAGCCCGGACACGACTTGTCACTACAAAAGCAAATATCTGACCTTGAAGACAAAGGTCAAGGTCAAAGGTCACCATTCATTGTTCATGACACATCGTCTTGAAGTGCTCTATCTACATGTAAAATATCAAAAGCCTATCTCAAAAGACAAAAGAGTTATAGCCCGGACACAACTTTGTTACAGACGGACGGACAGACGGATGCACAGACGGACAGAGCTATTACTATAGGGCGTCCGCCACATAATGGCGGGGCCCTAATAACAATATTCTGTTACGAAATCATTAAATTTTATAAAATTATTTGTTTACAACATCTATAATTTAAGCAGAACTTTGTCAGCAGTCATCTTTGAATGATTTTACATTGTAAAACTATGACCCGTTTAAACTTGCAAATTTAGATCGATCTTTTGTGAGATCGATCCTAAAAAGATCGATCTTTGCTAAGTGTAAACGAGTTGGATTGATCTTCAATCAGACTTAAAAAGTCTCATCCAGACGTAGTCACAAAAAGATAGATTTTTTTGAATCGATCTTGCTTCAAGTGTAAACGCTAATATCGCGACCGATCTTTATAAAGTGAAACTGAAAACAAGAGGCTCTCAAGAGCCTGTATCGCTCACCTGGGTCCTATGCAGCACTATAATTCCAAATTGATGGTCCATCTTTGGTGGTGTATGTACATAAAAATCAGAAACTTTTTATAAAATTTGAATTAAAATTGTTCAAGCAGTTCCAGAGAAGATTTTTGAATGCAGTTTCCAAACTTTCAGGGCCTATGTTAATCTACGTTCCCTGCTGGCAGCTATTCAACATAAAGCTTTGAAGAGGGTCATCCAAGGACTATCATAGCAAAATTCTACTGAAATTGTTCAGGCAGTTTCAGAGCAGAAGATCTTTTTACGCATTCCCATTGGGTCCTATGTTAAACTAAGTTTTGCCACTGGTGGTCCAATGTTAAAATTTAGTTCCCAGCTGGTGGCCATGTTGGATGACGGATCGGCACCAAAGTAGTAACACTTGGTCAGCACCTCATAAGCATCATTCATGCCAAGTTTGGTTCAAATCCATTCATCTGTTCTCAAGAAGAAGTTCTTTGCATGCATTTTCCGATAGGGTCCAATGTTTGGTGGCCATGTTGGATGACGGATTGGCACCAAAGTAAAAACACTTGGTCAGAACCTCATCAGCAACATTCATGCCAAGTTTGGTTCAAATCCATTGGATGGTTCCCAAGAAGAAGTTCTTTGCATGAATTTTCCCATTAGGCCAAATAGTAAACTAATTTCCCCGCTGGCGGCCATCTTGGAAGACATCGGAAAAATTGAACGTGTTCAATAAAATATAGTCATTAACATGCTGACCATTTTTGCAATTTAAACTTGACCTCTATCTCAAAGCGTTTTTGAAATATAGGACAAAAAGTAAAAAATCACGAAAAATTTGACCAATAAAGGGCCACAACTCATATATAGGTACTTGGATTTTCTTCATAATGTCCCTGTGGGTAGATCTTAACATGCTGAACATTTTTGCAATTTAATCTTAACCTCTATCTGTTATAGTTTTTTAATAAAAAATAATAAAGGGCTACGCCGAGCGCAGCATGATACGACCGCAGCATGTCGA
>MJUU01017140.1:7348-40028 GCA_002080025.1 Modiolus philippinarum | reverse complement strand
ACGGTACCAGGTCACTCACAAACATATCATAAAGTCCTTCGCACTTTTCTTTCTTTATGAAAAACGTTAAATCTGTAGCAGCTACAAAGTTCATAAAAATCACATGCAAAACATTTTTAAATACAAGTGTGCCTCTTCAGTGTAATGACAAGTTTACTTAAAATGTGCCAGACAAGATAAGAAAACACAGTCAACTCAATACTTTAGAGAAATATATTCATACAAAAGCCTGCAGTATTGATCATGTTATGATGTAATAAAGATAGAACTGCATACAATTCGTGAACTACACTCATGTGGAAAAGGTTCAGTATTGTTTGATCCTGATAAGTGTCTAAATAGAAAACATCATTTTACGTATCAATTTTTGAATATTCGTTTTGCTTATAGCCTTTCCATAGAGTGTTGTTACCTTTTCCTTGATAAGAACTCAAGTCAAGTGGAGGTACGAACACCATTTCCTTCCGGCTATCATCACTCATATACGATCAGTATTTGACGACACGTGCTGATAAACTAGACATTACTTAAACATTTCCAGGACTTGATGTTGTAATTGTAGTTATGCCAGCATAATATCCACATTTGAAACGTGGTATGAACTGTGTACAGGAGGAGAGGTGTGAAATCGTGAATAGTCAGAGATCATATGTTTGCTTGATAACCAGAACTGTTTTGCTGTATCTAAATGCCGAAACTGAAGTGGGGAAAGTGAGTTTTCGATAAGGCCTATAATAAGAAAAACTATAATAATTGTTGACAGTGGTGAAATCAAAATCTTGATTCCGTTGACTCACGTGAACCACGTTTTTGTATCCTGAAATGAAAAATATTCATGTATATTTAAAAAGTTTATATCAGAGTAAAATTACGAAATGGGGGAAACAAAACGATTACCAAACATAATTGTCAGGAGGCAACAAAACGATTACCAAACATAATTGTTAGGAGGCAACAAAACGATTACCAAACATAATTGTAAGGAGGCAACAAAACGATTGCTAAACATAATTGTCAGGAGGCAACAAAACGATTCCCAAACATAATTGTCAGGAGGCAACAAAACGATTACCAAACATAATTGTCAGGAGGCAACAAAACGATTACCAAACATAATTGTCAGGAGGCAACAAAACGATTACCAAACATAATTGTCACGAGGCAACAAAACGACTACCAAACATAATTGTCAGGAGGCAACAAAACGACTACCAAACATAATTGTCAGGAGGCAACAGAACGATTACCAAACATAATTGTCAGGAGGCAACAAAACGATTACCAAACATAATTGTCAGGAGGCAACAAAACGATTACCAGACATGATTGTCAGGAGGTAACAAAACGATCACAAAACATAATTGTCAGGAGGCAACAAAACGATTACCAAACATAATTGTCAGAAGGTAACAAAACGATTACCAGACATAATTGTCAGGAGGCAACAAAACGATTACCAAACAAAATTGTCAGGAGGCAACAAAACGATTACCAAACATAATTGTCAGGAGGCAACAAAACGATTACCAAACATAATTGTCAGGAGGTAACAAAACGATTACCAAACATATTTGTCAGAAGGCAAGTTGACAAACAGGTGCAAAACCACTGGAAAATTGTAAACTGAAATGGCCCAACATGGTACAGACATTTCAAAAGAAATGGTGGATTAAACTGCTTTTATGGCGCCATGTTCTATCTTCCACTGCGTTAGTGTCTGGAAGCAGCTCAACAGCTAGGTCGTAAAAAATATAAAAAAAAGTCCATCCAAATATCTAAAATGAATCTTGAATCACAGTTCGGACCAAAAATTCAAATTTTTGCCAAAGGGGCTGATATCTATTAAAGATTTTTTAATGGTTTTATTAGGCGGAATTTTTGAAGCCTTGATTAATAAGGCTGTCACAGCGATAACTATTTCTAGTGAAAACAATTGTATAATTTGTGCTAGACCAACTGTGAAAGATGCACTACGTAGGCAAGAGATCGAATATAACTGTCCATGTCAGGGAAATTGATAATATTGAAATTTAATCTGTCCCTTTTGTCGTAAAAATGGTCATTTTCGTCGAATTCGCTAAATCAATAAATACTTCGACGTAACTTACAATCTTTACGTAATAGGGGATATCAGCAAGATATTCTGCTTGCATCCGTTAAAGTAGCTTTGAGACCTAGTGACCTGAAAATTTTGCACACATACTGGCCTCTCACTGATACTTCCGATGTCTACTGAAATTTATGATGATTCTTGACCAAACCCTCCGAGAAGTTTTGAGTTTTAATTTTTCTTTCGTAGTGCGACATTGTTCTACCAGCGGGCTAGGCCCTTGAGCTAGCCGGCAGTTTAGCTGCGAGCACCCCTTGACCCATCTTTCAAAATTACGTATTGTCTTTTTCTCTCCTTTCAAGATTGTGGTCATGGAGTTAGTTGTCTACCTGTATTGGGTTTTATTCGTATGTTTTTATACTATATGGAAAGGGGAGGTTTGGGTACCCATAAACCGGTTTTTACCCTACCGCTGGCATTTGCTAGTGCCGGTACCAAGTCCGGCTGTCTCGAGTTCCTATCGTTGTCTACGTTTGTCTTTTGTCTTACATGTGTTTTTCTTGTGTAGTTCCCTCGAAAATGTAATTATAATTCTCACCCTCACCCATTAAAGGTGTTTCCTGTTATCCATTTTTTAGCATTCACATGTGATTTATGTCACTTAGGGTATGGATAATTTCAAAGTATACCTGTCCGTGACTGCAAGCAGTTTTTTAGTTAATTCATTAGTTAATTTATTGGTCAGTTCAGCACTTAAACACCGATTAAACAAGATGAAGATCCAATACCCAATATGGATATGAAAGGACTTCATTGTTATTTTTTGTTTGAATATTCAATTGAATAACTACATAATTAAGTTAACGGAAATTATGTTTCTGCAATTGGCAATGAAGATCAAATCACAGATTTGGTAAGCCATAAGCGAAATATATGGAAAGCTGATAAAAACCAATTAAATACTCAAAAGGATCTAAATGAAAAATCAGCTTACAACAGATCTATGCATGTACGCACGAGTACGAGTAATATTACTGATTGCTTTTCACTACCACTGGGCCAATGCCTCTGCTGTAATATACAGTATCGAAAGCAAAATAGTTATTTGTTTGTTTGCTTCGAGTTTTACACCACTTTTAGCTATATTGCGGCTTTCAGATTTAGTGGTAGAAGAATTCGGAGTGCCGGGAAAACTATACACCTTGGACAGGTTGATGTCAAACCTTATCCCATACGGTTGGATGTCGAGTGCACAATTTTCATGTGGTTCACAAAGCGGGGTGTGAACTTGTTACGAATAGGTGAGAGGTATAGTCATTGTACAGTCTAACTACCTACCTTAACCACCAACCACCCTGATCATTTGAAAGTTCAAATGTCTGTAATTTAGAATGACATAAGAAAAGGTAATAAAAAATAATGTAAAACAAAAAAATCTTTGTCCCTTTGCTGGTGATGTTGTAATTTCCTAGTTCTTCAGGATATTAATATCTCTCAGCTCTTGTGGCATGTAATTATAATTTTCATCCATTGCAGGTGTTTCTTATTGTCCGTTTATTTCACTTATATATTTATAATTTTGGTGTTTCAAATCCGCCAGTTAGTGTTTTCCGCCCTGCGACACAAAGATGTCCTCTCCTTGTGACCGAAAATGTACTTCAAAAACATAATTTCATGACGTTGTAGGCTTTAAAATGTAACGTTTTTTATACTGTGACATGTTGAAAAGTGTTCTGGTGAATCCTGATACCTGATCTCGTATATGGTCTGTTAATGGTCATTTAGAGAACAATTTCGGTATTTATTTGTTTTACAATGTAGCAAAATGAGTTTTGAGTTAAGTTGTTGTCATCTAATGTACGAGTCTAAATGGATTTCGAATCGCAGCTGACTTAAATTCTATTTATATCTTTAGTTCAGTATTTTATTATAATAAATGGAGAAAGGATTAAAGAGATGTTTCAGAAGCAAACATATTTTTTAAGACCAAAAACCACAAACCTAAATATGAATACTTTCAGATGTTTTGATTTTATCTGTCGAAAACTTGCAATATCTTAATTTAACAAAATTTTGATCAAAACTAAGGAGTATCTCCCTCTCTCATAGTTCTGTCCTTAGCTGATTTTGGCTGCACTCTATATATCTTATTGGTAATTTATTATTTCTCAGATTTTACACATATTTCGATAGATTGATTTCCAAAGTTTTTGAATTTATCTGCACTGAAAACACATAAGTTGTCGAAATGCGCATATGCAGAAACTAATTCATAGTTACTTCGGTCAAGAATTCCGCTTAAACCGATGCTAGAGGCCGTCTTGAACTTACTATGAGGTATGAGCAAAGCTCATTGTTGAAGGCCTCATGGTGACTTCAAGATGAAGAACAACAATAAAAGCGTTGTTCCTTTGCTTGTTTTTTACCATGTATTTGTAGAGACTTTGTCTCATGTGCATTTACTCCATATCCTTTTATTCACCATTTACATCGGTATTTTGTTATTTACTTCCATCGGGCCGTTGCCTCTACTGGTGGACTGCCCCAAATCCCCCCACCCCCACCCCAGGGTATTCACCAACACATTAGCCAGTATTTCGGTGCTGGCCCAAAAACCGATTTCTATTGGAAATGTGCAATATCTGAATTCAACAAGACTTTGTTCAAAACTTAAGAGTAACTCCCTTTCGCATAGCTCTGTCTTGAGCTGGTTTTTGCTTTTCTATTGATGTCATATTTGTTAATTTGTTCTCGATCAGCTTTTCACATATTTTGATATATGCATTTCCAAATGTTTTGCTTTGATCTGCACTGAAGGGACATAAGTTGTCGAAATGCGAATACGAAGAAACTAAATTTACAGATACTTCAATATTTTGTTTTTAACTACCACCGATGTCTTTGCTAATGGACTGTTCATCCCCGAGGGTATTCATCAACCCAGTAGCCAGTACTTCGATTCTTGTCCGAAAACCGATTTCTTTTGGAACTTGTCAATATCTAAACTTAACATTTTTTTTCAAAACTAGCTCTGCCCTTAGCTGGTTTTCGCTGACATTTTTATATCCTATTGGTATTTTTTTACTATCAGCTTCTACACGATGTATTGATTTCCAAAGGTTTTGATATGATCTGCACTGAGGAGACATCAGTAGTCAAAATGCTCATGCAGAAACTTAATTAACAGTAACTTCGGTATTTTGTTATTTTCTAAAAGAAAAACTTTGAATTCAATAATTTCTAGGGAAAAGTAGATTCCCCGTGTTTTGGCCATGTTGGCAGAAGGATCGGTACCACAGCAGCACTACTAATTACAACTTCATAAGTTTAATTCATGCTAAGTTTGATTTTAAGTCATTCAGTGATTCCGGTAGTTCTTTGAAGGAAAACTTTTACTTAAGACGATTGGATGACCAAAAGACGCAAAGTGATGACAAACCCTCAACATGGCATACCAAGATGTAACAAAAAACTCAGGAGTATGACACCGGTGTCTTAGCTGATTCTTCAGCTACATTCCTGTTCTTTTTGTATTATATATGCCCTTCAAACTTTTGCATGTCTTTTTATTTACCAAATGTTGTCCTCGAGCAAAACTAACGAGACGTTGATTGTAGAATTCCAAAAAATATACAAAATAGCGACATAATGTAACAACACAAAATACCAAATATAGTTATTTGGTCTGCAAATCGCAACTTCGGCAAATTGAAATTTGATGGAGGAACTTAGTAGTAAGTCTTCCGCGGAAGACATGCGTCGCCTGCGTACTAACACAAAACATATTATAAGTCAAACAGGAAGTGGCCAGGAAAGAGATCCCAGTTCTTATACAGTATAGGTCCCCATACTGATACTCAATGCCAAATTTCAGAAGGCAGGGAAATGTGGTTTCTGAGAAAATCGTGACAGAAATTTTCAAGACTCTAAAGTTCAGTCAAACAGGAAGTGGGCATGCCAGAGATTCAAAACTCTATAACACGGTAGAGGTCCACATACTGATAATCCATGCTAAATTACAGAAGGCCGGGATATATGGTCCCTGCGTAAAATGTGACAGAAATGTTTTTTGACGCCGATCCCCAAAAATATTCTAAGTTCCGTCAAACAGGAAGTGGGTATGCAAGAGATCCTAAACTTTATTACACGATATAAGTCCTCATACTGATACTCCATACTGAATTACAGAAGGCTGGGATCTGTGGTTCCTGAGAAAAACTTGACAGATATTTTCAAGACGCAAAAAATATTCTTAGTTTCGTCAAACAGGAAGTGGGCATGCAAGAGATCCCATAATTTGTTATACGGTATAGGTCCCCATACTGATACTCCATGCCAAATTGCAGAAGGCATGAGAAAAATGTGACAGAGAGTTTGTGACGCCGACGACGACACCGACGCCGACGCAAGACGATGGATAGTGAGCCCTATGTGTCGCCACTGCGTTGACGCAGGCGACACAAAAATATACGTACCTAACTCTGCGGGCATGATAGTACTTTGTGCACATGACAACACTTATTGCAATTAATACAATTCCAAGTACTCCTATTACAGGTGCTACAATACTGTTTGTCAAAGACGACTGTAAAGATTCTACCACACCTACAAATAATACAAATATACAATTGTATTTAAACTCTTGTAATTTCTATCACATTTAAAAAACTGTTATCATCAATTCTTTCTTAACAATTTAGCTTCTGCATATGCGCATTTCGACAATTTATATCTCTTCAGTGCAGATTAAATCATAACATGATGATTTAAAAACGCTGCTTAAATGTATGAGGAAAGATGAGACAATAGCAGTGTGGTAGTACAGTATTTTGGACTAATTTAGTTATCTAGTTCATTTTTCGACAATTTTTCCGGTGGTTACCATCTAATTTGTCTTCTTGTCATATGTGCCTATGCTCTTGACAATTCTGTTCGGTTGTGCATCAATGTTATGTATAAACCACTTCTGAGGCACATATCTGGATCAAAGTACCTCAGTATAGGCTTCCGGTATCCATATACTTATTTGGTAATCGAGTATTTACTGTACGATTTAATACGTGTAAACAACATCTTGACAATAAAAAAAAAATATTAAAGAGGGCAGACAGTATAAATAAAGAATTTTGCTTGCCGAGAAATGGCGTTATCCCTTTTGGGGCATTAAAATGACATTTTAAGCTGCATGGCTTCTGTTTTGCATGTTTAATTATTTTATTACAGCCAATTTTGCCAAAAAATAATACAATGTTCATTAATTTATGCATTTTTGTCTCTATAAAAAAATGACAAACACATGGCCCATCTTACAAAAAGCAAGCAAATCTGACCGTCTTTCGATAAAATTTAACAGAAAGTTACAGTTCAAAGGCCGAATGCAGTACTTCAAAGAGATGCATTTTTGAAAAATAGGTTATGTGTTCCAACAGAAAATGGGGCTATTTCATACCGTCTTTCATACCGTCATCCATCTTCCCTTTTCGGGATTTTTTTATTAGGGGACCTACCATCAAAGTTGTTTACCATATCAACACAAAGTTATCAAATATCTGTTTCGTATTCGAATACAGAGTGTTCCTTTAAAACACAGATAAATCCAGTGAGATCCGCATGAAAATGTTTGGCATTGATTATGCTTTCCAGCAATAAAAGAAAAACTTACTTGCCATCATTTATCATATCACATTTTATAATTGACAATCCTCGATTTTATTTATTTCATAAATTCAGTAGGGGACAAGCAGAGCTAGGGAAAAGTTTTGGTAGTCTGCCTGCTTGAAACTGTTAGTTATGTTCAGAATGAGGAATTGTATCGTTATTTCTTGAAGTACTATTATTTTTGAAATTAGAAAAAAAAGTTAGCAATTTAAGTCATTATTCAGAAAGACACATGACTTTTAACACATGTACCGTTTTAAGTAAAAATCATTCTTTCTATGCAAGATAATGGTATTTTGTACAGAAGACTTTAAATTTACTATCTAATGCTAAAACTTGGTTTCCTTTATTGAACTGTGTCATGAATGCATGAAATATGGAACCAATGATCAAATATTGTCAGTTATATCATAAGTTATAAGAAAAAAATAGGTTATTCCATCAAAATTGCAGATTGCGACCGCGATGGCCGTAACATTCACCCTCATTTTTACAGATTTGCCTGTTGTTATTAACGGTTTGCGATTCTTAACTTAAATGTTCGACATTTATACAAAATTTATTATGGCATAAGTGTGATACATGCATATCAGGTGACAACGATTCACAATTGCAGCTTAAAAAATAAGACAACCCATGTACAGGAATTTTCAGTTTGTTTCCCCTAATTCTAGTCTCCATAATTCTATAGTTATTTCTTTGAGCCCCGCACCATAATAAACAATACTCGGTTTTAACATTTGTGCATTTAAGTTTCAATAAAAAGTTGTCAATTTCATCTGCATTCAGTTCAGATGTAAAAAATTGTGGAATATTTGTGTGAGAGCTCATGACGCCAATGAATTTCAAATTTGTTGAACTATTGACTGAAAAAAATGTGAAATGGAGATGTTTATAAATTATAAAATGATTTTAATGACATGAAAAGGGTGATTTCATATTGGAATTAGCCAATTAAATATTCCTTACAACAGAAAAAACAAATTCAGCTGACTTAACATTGTTCTGAGGAAATGTGGTATTTCAACAAAATCTAGAGTTATTGTCCTTGGCATGTGGGCATATTTTTGAAGGTTTTGTTAGTGACACATTTGTAATCAAAGAAAGCTCAAATATGAATATTAATGTGTATTGAGTATTAAAATACTTGAAAAAGTACAAAAACATACAAAAACTACATTTTGTTTTCAAGCAGTTCCTTCAAGAGGGCAGACTAGTATAAATAAAAGAATTTTGCTTGCCGACAAATGGCGTTATCCCTTTTGGGGCATTTAAATGACATTTTAAGCTGCATGGCTTCTGTTTTGCATGTTTAATTATTTTATTACAGCCAATTTTGACAAAAAATAATACAATGTTCATTAATTTATGCATTTTTGTCTCTATAAAAAAATGACAAACACATGGCCCATCTTACAAAAAGCAAGCAAATCTGACCGTCTTTCGATAAAATTTAACAGAAAGTTACAGTTCAAAGGCCGAACGCAGTACTTCAAAGAGATGCATTTTTGAAAAAAAGGTTATGTGTTCCAACAGAAAATGGGGCTATTTCATACCGTCATCCATCTTCCCTTTTCGGGATTTTTTTATTAGGGGACCTACCATCAAAGTTGTTTACCATATCAACACAAAGTTATCAAATATCTGTTTCGTATTCGAATACAGAGTGTTCCTTTAAAACACAGATAAATCCAGTGAGTTCCGCATGAAAATGTTTGGCATTGATTATGCTTTCCAGCAATAAAAGAAAAACTTACTTGCCATCATTTATCATGTCCCATTTTATAATTGACAATCCTCGATTTTATTTATTTCATAATTTCAGTAGGGGACAAGCAGAGCTAGGAAAAAGTTTTGGGTAGTCTGCCTGCTAAGTTGACCTGTTTAGGATTCAGTTATGACGTAAAAAGGTAAATTCAATTTCATTACTCATAATAGAGCGTGTGCGTTTTTAAGAATCATTAACTTTTCTTGCAACACTTCAAAGAAGGTCGGAGATAAAATTTTGCACATGTTTAAATCGATTCTGAAAAAAAAAATCGGTGTATAAATTTTGAAGTGAATCAGGTTACACATATTTTTTTATTTATCCAATGAGTATATTCACCTACCTTAGTCCACTTAAACCGCGATTTACGAGCTCATTGTGAACAATATGCCACAATTTCGTTGTAAAAATGGCTAGCAAGTGAGTAGTCATCCATAATGCATTTTGCTATAGAAAATCTTACAAAAGGGTATCTCGATCTCGTTAAAGTGTCCTTATTAATTTTTTTATAATTTTTTTCATGTTTGATTATTTTTAAACAACTAACTGTAATGCAACTCTCATCCTTATATTGCCATGCATTCTTGATGTATTATTTTGGCTCTAGCTTCGGTATTCATTTGGAAATTTATTATGTAACAGAACATTTATTACAATATTTACATGCCTCAGACAAAATATGTTCCATTTCTAGTCTGATTACTAGTCCACTTACGACTACTTTAAATATAGATAAGACAAGAGATTATTAAATGGCATTAGAATCGCAATTGAATAATCAGGGGTGTCAATCTTGTTTTTATGGTAAACAATATCCGTTTACAGGCATGCGTCGCCTGTAAACTGCGTTTTTACCTTCGAATCTACGATTGCCACCCCTGGACATTCAATTGATGTACTGTTATTGTATTATAGATCGAATTTATTGTACATGTAGTTTCTGCAGATGGGCATTTTGAAAACTTACCTAGGGAAGACCACAAACATAACGACACACAAACTGGGGAGAGAACAAACAACTAACATGAGCCAATGGAAAGCCAAAATCAGCCAAACTGTTTAAGTACTATGTATTAAATGTAAAAGATTTGTATCCTTGTAACAGCAGTTTTAAAATGAATTTAAATTCAAACCATTTATAGTCTTCTTTAAATGCAATCTTTCCAATGTATATACCTTGCAGAGAGTCGGTGGTATAGTCCCTGTTGCTCTGGGGCGTCGTTATATCATCTTGTTCAATATTTCGAATATTATTTGTTGTAATAACAGGTGTATAGCCAGTTGTTCCTGCATCAGTCAATATGTCATTACTGGTTGTATCTAAAGTAAAAGTAAAATACAACGGAGATATATTATATAAGCATCAATATATTCGTTTCTGGATTCTTTTGTTGCAATTATCTTGTATTGTATTATATTCGTATTTTTCATCCTGAGTAAATATGCTTAAAACAAAATTAAGCTTTTTGTGAACAAAACAATAACAGTAAATCCAAATAGTAATATATGAGAAAAGAAAAAAACAAAACAAAAAAACAAAAAAAAAAACGTTGTAAATGGGCATAGAAAAGTATCGGCTGATAAAGAGAGAACATAAAGGGTGGTAAACTGTGCTTCATTTGTTTTCAGCATATTTTTTTTTCTAATTTGGTTATTGTTTAGTATCAAATATATTTCATTTGTATTAATATTTCTCTAAGCGACAAAGCTACTTAATTCTTTTTTTCGTTGGAAAAATGAATTTTTTATTTCAACCAGCTATGGTCCACTTAATTTTCAATTTTTACAATATACCAGTACTTACCTTGTAGGGACCCGATCGTTTGGTCCACGTTTGTGTTGCTTGAGGGCATCGTTAGCTTATCTAGATCAATATTTGGAATATTTGTGGCTGTGAAAGCGGTAGTATAGTCTGTTATGTTATCACTAGTGGTCTCACTCTCAGTCAACACGCTAACACTGTTTGTACCTTAGAAGAAAATATCAAAGTTTCAGTATAGGTATCATAATGTTAGTTTCGTAGTCGTATTTGTTTATATATCTGTATTGTATCATCTTTAACTTAAACTTAAGCTTTTCGACAGCAGAAAATAAATAAAATGAACAAAAAAAAAACAATATGTGAATAAAAACAGCTTGAACAGAAAGAATTTGCCCTTCCTCTTATACTGATTAGGTCTTTTAATGCAGTGTGGAGTTGGTAAAACAATTCCCCGTGTTTGAGATGTGTGCTCTTTATTTTTCTTAGATATGGTGTACTTGTTCATGAGATTATATCTCATGTGTACACTTTGTTATAACTTTTATCCAAATTTATGTAAATTCTAAATTCCTCCACCGTAGTTTTGTCCTTAGCTCTATTTCATTTTACTGATTTTTTTAATTTCGTATGATTTTATACATTTTAAACATTATTTTGAAATTGTGGATTTCCTATGTTTGGGTTCTAGTGCTGCTGATGAGGAATTAATTTCCGAAATGGCCATACAGCTCATTTAAATTATTGCAGTTAGAGTTATCATATGTGTTATGGTCTAATGTTCATTTCGTTAAATATTTTAGACTTAATAACCAATGAAAGAATACGGAGTAAATGAACACGAGCCCAATTTTCTACATAAACATGGCAAAACCAAGCGATATGAAACAACGCTTCTATTATTATTCATCTTGCAGTTACAATGAGGCCTTTAATAATGAGACTGCGCATTACTCATTGTAAGTTCAATACGGCTTGTAAGCGGTAAGTCTGAAAGTACAAGGAAATATTTGAGTTTATCGGTTATTTGGGAGAGTTTACTTTGATCTCTACTACATCTTAAAGCTTGTATCAATTGCAAGACGACCAGCAACAAGTGATACTAGAAATTATTAGCTGTTTGTCATTCGATATGGAAATATTGCACGGGGTAGAACAGTTAACGGTTGATGGGGTGGAGAAAAATAAATTTTTGTATCTTCAATGGTATTTGAACTATAAGGAAAAAACCCAAATTCGGACTTAAAAAAAAATTGGTTTTTGGTCCATAGACCCAAAACGGTTGGTCCAATAATTTTGGACCCAATGTAACAAATGTAGATCTCAACAAGACACACATTTTCCTCATTACATTTAATCAGTTATCTTTTATGGTTTCTGAGATAATCCAATGACAGGGTCTGAGGTCAAAGTTCAAAGTAACCAATGACCTTTGACCTTTGCATTTTTAAATACCTAAGTTGAATGGAAAATGTTCCAGGATTAAATCTCTTACCGTTTTCGAGAAAAACATGTTTAAAGATATAACGAAATTTTCAATGGGGAATAACTCATGCACGTTTCATCATAGAGTTTCGGTCCAAATGTAACAAATGTCCGTCAGGACCTAATTAAGATTTTTGTCATTACATATTATCAGTTACCTGTTACACTTTTCGAGATAATCCAATCACAAGGTTTGAGGTCAAAGTTCAAAGTTACCAATGGACGGTAGTCATTTTTGAAATTCAAAGACCTTCTTGCACATCTTGGGGTGGTTGTCCACAACGGTGCCAAGTTTCATTAAGTTTGATCTACCCATCTCTGAGATATTGTTTGGGCAAAGTTTGTAAAATCCATTGAGGAATAATAATAATAATAAATAACATTGGACTAATCATCTTTGAGAAAACGAGTGGAAAAAATTCGCGCTAGAAGATGAGGAATAATAATAAGAATAGTAAGAAACAGAGTAAAAACAATAAGTCACCAAACTTCATTTGGGTTACTTAATAAGAAACAGAGTAAAAACAATAAGTCACCAAACTTCGTTTGGGTTACTTAATAAGGAATAGAGTAAAAACAATAAGTCACCAAACTTCGTTTGGGTTACTTAACAAGAAACAGAGTAAAAACTTTGTTTGGGTTACTTAATAAGAAACAGAGTAAAAACAATAAGTCACCATATTTCGTTTGGGTGACTTAATACAATAACTGCGCAATAAAATTCATGAACATTAAAATATGTGTTTTTATTGTTCTCTAATTATAAATAGGTGTTTATTTGAGTAAAATTTGGTCAATTTCGTCGTTTGATAGAGTTGACAGGAAATCGATATCCTATAGATAAAAAGACAGCAATGCGATTTGTTGTTACATTTCATATTTAATAATTTTTAAGCCTTTCACAATAATTTATCACGTAGATCTATTTAAGATTGCAGTATAGAAACATAATCGTATGCAATACTTCTGATTTTGGTGGAAATACCCGAACTTGCGTGTGATAAACCTTCCGCGTTGTGACGGAAATGCATGTGATAAATTCCGGAAGTAGCTTTATCAGCCCGCTAACAGTCAAACTCGTATTATCAGTGATTTTCATCATAAATACATGCTTTATCTTGAGGTAAAAATTTGCTTTTATCTAGTCTAAGTATATGATAAAAACAATTACAAACCTGGACAATTCTCCCGAAGTTCGCTTTCACCCGTCGGACAATCAGCTATGTCGTCACACAGCCAGTGGATTATAAACAATTACAAACCTGGACAATTCTCCCGAAGTTCGTCTTCACCCGTCGGACAATCAGCTATGTCGTCACACAGCCAGTAGATTATAAACAATTACAAACCTGGACAATTCTCCCGAAGTTCGTCTTCTCCCGTCGGACAATCAGCTATATCGTCACACAGCCAGTTAAGTACTATACATAGACCATTTATACATTTAAACTCAGTTGAAGCACATTCCAGCGCTAAAAATTTATATAAAAAAAGAATTATCACTGATCCAATAATCTGAAGATTTTACACGCATGCTAGCCTCTCCCAAATACTACCGAATTTTACTGAAATACACGATCATTCTTAACCAAACCCTTCTCGACGTTTCGAGTTGTTCCCCGCGTAGCGCTATTGTAATTTACAAGCAGACTGGGTTCTTTGAGCCAGCAGGCAGATTAGCCCCAAGCATTCCTTGACCCATTTTTCCAAGTTTCGTTTTCTTAGTGTTCTTTGAGTTACTAATCTACCTAAATTGGGTTTTATTCTTGTGTGTATTAACCATAGGGATAGAAAATAGAGAAATGAGAGGTCTTCCCAAACTGTTATTGTTGTTTACATTTGTCTTGTGATTGTGTTTTCCTTTTACGGTTCTAGGATGGAGTGTGGTCTTTCATTGTTATTTGTGGTCATTGTAGGTGATTACTGCTATGTTTTTACTTAATCACTGAAAAAATTATTTTGATAACACTGAACATCTAAAAGATGATTACTCTACACACGGTGAGATTGGTGTCAAATGAAAGTGACAACAAAAGTCCGAATCTATCAAAGGGAAAGACCAGTAAGGAAAATCTGTATAACATTCGAAACACAATCCAACACAGAACATTTTTGGCAAGCCGTCATATTCCCGATATTTTATGTAAATAAAATAAAAAGTGAATATCTTTAAATCTCAAAATACAACAAGCAAACAAACATTTTATCTACAATCCTCAGACATCAGTTACAATATATATACAAGAGGTAAAATGTCATCGTAATTACATATTTATTTCTATATAAAGATAAAAGATCCTTAAATTCTTGCACAAGGTCAAGGTTTGGTGTGATGAGGAATATAAGTTGCATTGCGTACAAGGTTCTTAAATAGGTTTTGACAAATTATACAGTAGATTTTTCCTTTAGTTCATTTTGAGCAAAAATTACTAGTAATAGAAGTCTCGTAGCACCCAGTGAACAAAGTTTCGCTTTTCAAGCGCTCATCAGCTGATTTTTTCATTTGATTTGATTTTGAGAAGAAACTAAACGTAGGTAAATAAGATAAGCCCATTTTTATAGTCGTTACCTTGACAATTACTTTGAAGTTCATCTTCACCATTTTTACAGTCGTCCAATCCGTCACAAAGGTAACTTTTTGGTATACATGTTGCATTTCCACAATCAAACTGGCTTATACTACATCCTATAATAACAGTTTCATCGTATATTAAAGGTTTGGGATAATTAGTGCTCAGTGGCAGATACTTTTTAGACTATACTCGGATTGAAACAAGAAAACATTCCCTCGCCACGTTCAACAATGAATATAGAAGGGATAGTGTTCTATGTATGAAAGAAAGTATTTTGCAAAGGATACAAGGAAGGCGTTTTCATTCTGCTCAATTATCCGTAAATTAACGCCCTAATGAGAAAGCTTAATAAAAGACCTCGAAAAATTTTACTGTTGCAAACGAATTTTTAGTTTTAACTCTATATTTCAGATTACTTTAAAAGACCGAAATTTCCTTAGTATTTTATTCATATATTTCGATGAACAAAATGCATTAACAGTGTACGTTTCAGTTTTGATTCTTCAAATACATGGACAACCATGCTACACTTTGTTAATCTGCTGATTAATTAAAAAGCCAATTGGATTAAAGCGTCAGTATATTTTAACCTTATTAATATCAAAAATTAGCAGATTTGGGGTCGATTACTTCAAAATCGGATTAATGGCAGAATAATTTTCCATAGTCTGACGTGTGAAAAAATATGCTTTTATGCATATTCTTCTTTCTTTAGTAAAACTATTACTGTTTTTTTTTTTTTTTTTGTGAATTCTAATTAAGAATTACCGTATGATACCGTTTCAGACACATTTTGCACACTGTTTTAACATGTTAAATATCAATAGAGATTAACCCATGGCTTTTCCATCGAGAAGTTTACTCCTATATCAAGTCCACTCGTCATCCAATTACGAGTTATCATCAATCATCAACACAGGTAGGCTGATTTAACTATATAAGCCTGGGTATGGTGATATCGGTAGTATACTACCGGCTCTATTACCTTAAACGTTTGTCGCAAGCAAAACTTGGGAATCTTTCAAAGTATTAAGGAATAAATCTTAAACGATACCCAATGTGTCTTGCATGGATTGGCATTTTTTTTTTACACTCCCGAGAGGCAAGATATAACAAAATAGCGAAGTTAATGTTAATTTATTTTCCTGCATATGCGCAGTTTGACAACTTATGTCTCATCAGTGCAGATCAAACCAAAAGATTTGGAAATACATTAAGCGAAAAAAGTTAAAGCTGATAAACAACAAATAAGCAAAAGGATCTAAATAGAAAAGCCAAAGTTCAGCTAAGGACAGAGCTATGCATGAGGGAGATAATCCTTACATTTAAACAAAATTTTGCAAAATTTAGATATTGCAAGTTTCAATACAATCAGTTAAAAGGGTCAGCCACGAAGTACTTTACTAAATAGAATAACATTTCTGCACTCTCTTATTACCTTTGAGTCCACAATTACTTTGAAATTCGTCTTCGCCATTAATACAATCGTCATATCCATCACAAATGTAAGTCTGTGGTATACATGTAGTATTTCCACATGCAAACTGACCTTCAACACATTCTATGATAAAAGAAACAGCCAGTGTATAAAGCTCGATAATTGCAGACGGTTGTACAAACGCTTCATGAACTGAATGCTTCATTAATGACAGTGATTGTCAGTTTAATTAATGTTCGTTGACAATCCCGCATCCAACACCAGAAAGGACAAGAATGTAGCGTTGTTCCACATTTAGCAAAGAATTCTGCTTAAACCGTCTCTAGGGGCAGTCTTGAACTTACTATGAGGTGTGAGCAGGGCTCATTGTTGAAGGCCTCATGGTGACTTCAAGATGAAGAACAACAATAAAACCGTTGTTCCCTTGCTTCTTTTTACTATGTTTTTGTAGAGACTTTGTCTTGTGTGCATTTACTTTCATTCATCATTAATTACTCATCAAGTCGCGAATGCAACATTAGTTCATGGGATCATTAAATCGTGGTTTAAAAACTCAATTTTTGATATCATTAACAAATGAATTCTCAAAGACACGTTTGAACAACTGACTGCTGGTAATTAGTGGTTCGAACAACCAGCTGCTGGTAATTAGTGCTTCGAACAACTTCTTAGTGGAAGATACGAAGAAGGGTTTTGAGTTGTGAAGTCATAATGTATTGGAAAATTTTCATCTACCTATACAGGTTGATTGTGCTTATATATTTATTGTTTTATTCCCTACTTAAGATTACTGCAGGGTATTTCCTACACATTCAATGATGGAGGACAGTTTTAATAACCGGGATTTCCCGTTGGGAAATCCGGTTATTGAAATGGTGATGTACGGCGGATGGGCGGGCGGGCGGCTGCCAGATCTTGTAAGCGCAACTCCTCTATAACCGTTCAACAGAATCTCATGAAACTTTGTATGTAGCAAAGACTTCATATTTAGATGTGCATATTGTCGGGGATTTTATTATGCAACTTTTCAAGGAGTTATGCCGCTTTGAAGCTATAGATTTATAGGTGTTTTGACCATATGCTTGTAAGCACAACTCCTCTGTAGCCGTTCAACAGGATTTCATGGAACTTTGTATGTAGTAAGGACATCATATGTAGATGTGCATATTGTGGGGGATTTTTCATCGAGTAATTTTTCCAGGAGTTATGCCCTTTGAACTTACAAATTTATATGTGTTTTGACCATAGGCTTGTAAGCGCAACTCCTCTGTAACCGTTGAACAGAATTTCATGCAACTTTGTATGTAGCAAGGACATCGTATGTAGATATTGTCGGGGATTTTTCATCGTGCAATTTATCCAGGTGTCATGCCCCTTTGAACTTGAAAATGTATAGGAGTTATGATCATATGCTGGTAAGAGCAACTCCTCTGTAACCGTTCAACAGAATGTCATGAAACTTTTTATGTACATGTAGCAAGGACATCATATGTAGATGTAATTTTTCATCGCGCAATTTTTGCAGCAGTTATGTCTCTTAGAACTTAGAAATTTATAGGTATTTTGACCATATGCCTGTTATTTGACTTTTAAGTAAAGTATACCTTTTCAGTGATTTTAAGAGTGACGGCATGCACTGCACATAATGAGAGAAGGTATAAGTTAAACAACTTTTCACGCAAGTACCTATTTTTCCATTCAAATAGTGAAGGTAAACCCGATCTGATACCGTATCGACATCCATTTCTGGTTAAAAATAGATGTGGTAGAGAAGGGTCCAGTTTGATTCTACAAAACCAACGTGACAATTGTTCCATGGATTTTACTTAGTTTTGCCTTTGGGATGGAAAATGACATCAGCCACCCAAGAGATCTTTTACAACCCCATTTTACTTAATTTCACTGTCTTACAACCTGTCAATTGCGGATTCCTACCAGACATTGCCGCAGTGGATGGTAAGGTTTCGCGCGAAATAGGACGGTTTAGTCCACCATTTCTTTTGGGGTGTCTGTGCCAAGTCAGGACCATTGCGGTTGACGATTTTTCCGGACGTATCCACCTGCTATGTCTTATGCCTCATTGACTTTGTTCGGATATTTTCTTATTACCGCCGTTTTAATATGTACTATTAATTCTTTCAGCATTGTCTCTGTAGAACTGACAAGGGGGCGTTGTTAATTATATGTAGATTTTGGATATGTGTTACTCAGTAAATGGTGAATTCCAATTTGCAACAATTGTGCAGCTCTTTTAGTCGATCTGTTTCTCCACTCACATGTGACTGAATTCATCAAAGGGCTTCTTCAAAATAAAGATAAAAACCATCCCAAACCTTCAGTGTCACTTAACAGCCCTTACTTTGGTGATTTTCTTCATCTAACTGTCCAAAATAGCTCAAAACATCGGCAGTAGAATACCGAAGGAACAAAGAAGGGAAATCCACAAAAATCGAAGTCCAAAGACATGGCCAAAACGAGAACACAGAAAACAATGGCGCCAGACACAAAACAATGACGTTAGACAGACACAAAGCATAGAAATAGAAATCACAACATTCAAAAAAAGGCACTAACAGTGTGAACTCCAGTGAAACTGAGAGTGACATCAGGTGCTCCGGAAGGGTAAGCATGTCCTGCTCTGTTAACAGCACCCGTCACACGGTAAGTAAGAGGTATATTTATTTTTGAAAGATCTGTTAGGTGACTGATTGGTTAATGTCTTTTGCTAACTCTGAGACAAAACCAATTAAAAATCATGGTATGTGTTACTTCTCTAACCCTCAAACAGTACCAAGTTAAATTCTGAAAAGCTTTTTTAATCATCCAGTATTCAAACATAGACAAGGACAGATCGGTACCACTAACATGACTAACGAAGACAAAACTTAAATATAACAAGACAACACAAAAAAAAAACTAAAGCGCTCACAGTGTGAACTCCCATAAAACCGAGAGCGACATCAGGTGGTCCGAAAGGGTAAGCATGTCCTGCTCTGTTAACAGCACCTTTCACACTGTGAGTGAGTCGATCCAGGAAAATGTCAAAGTCGGTAGTCAAATCCGGGAAGACGTGAATCTAGCTGAAAATGTCCACTTTCATTTGAGATACTACTGACACGTCATATCTTTCAATGATGTTATGGTGATGGCCATAGAATTTCTTGAGGGATGAAATTAACATATGTTGAACAAATCCCTGACAAAGCAGCTTTTGGAAAATACTGTGAAAATGACATGATTAAGATGCTTGAATTCTTGATCGACAACATTTTTGTTGAATGTGGAGGCCGTGTTTTTCAACAGACAATAGGGATCCCTATGGGAACAAATTGTGCGCCACTTTTAGCTGACCTTTTCCTTTTTTCGTATGAAGCAAAGTTTTTACAAGGGCTGATACAACAGAAACAAAAACAACTAGCCCAGACTTTTAATTTCAGCTTCAGATATATAGACAATGTGCTTTCTCTTAATAAGAGTACAAACTACACGCTCGACAGTAACGAATCAACTGTGA
Organism: Modiolus philippinarum; assembly: GCA_002080025.1. Lineage (NCBI taxonomy): Eukaryota > Metazoa > Mollusca > Bivalvia > Mytilida > Modiolidae > Modiolus > Modiolus philippinarum. The sequence goes on along the minus strand of MJUU01017140.1, from coordinate 19,783 downwards.
AATGTACACTCCATAGGCTGGAGAGGTAGGTATATTGCTGCTTAGAAAGGGAAAGTTCACAATTGGGAAATTAAAATCATCACGCTTGTCATATAGCTTAGATTTCAAACGTCCATCTTCGTCAATATACAATAAAAGATCTAGGTACGTAGCTGAAGTAGGTGTTTCAGTTGTTTTTTTTCTCAAGCTCATTGGGATAGATCTGATGTAAATACTCCTTAAATTTAGGATTATTAAGAGAAAGTAAATCGTCTATGTAGCGGAAGCTGAAATTAAAGGACTGGGCTAAATGTGTTTGTTTTCTTTGAATTAGCCCTTGTAAAAACTTGGCCTCGTACGCGTAAAGGAAAAGGTCAGCTAAAAGGCGCGCACAGTTGGTTCCCATGGGAATCCCTATTGTCTGTTGGAAAAGACGACAAAAATATAGTCGATCTAAAATTCTAACATTTTGATTACGTCAGTCTCAGTGTACTTCTTGTTTGAATCAGTGTTGTTTTTTAACAAAATATGTCTGGTCTTTCCCTATAACTAAATAGGTGTATTTGCGTTCTCCATTTTTAGTGTAGAAACATTGATGTATTAAATCTGCAATTACTGTTTCTTCAGTTTATTGTGTGGAAGGGTTGTATAAAGAGTAGAAAAGTCAAAAGTGCTATGGCAATGGGTAAGACTGGTTGAGGATAGCTGTTCAAGGAGATCTTTGGAATTTTTAAGAATCCACATTTGATTCACACCGCTTGTGGAGTAAGCTTTATTACAGTAATTTTTCAGGCCATCTCTGACTGCGGTCAACAAAGTAGTGAGGAGCTGTGAAAGAGGTTTAGTGGTGCATCTGGAAGACCCGGCAATAAATCTCTGTTTGTATGGATTCTTATGTAGTTTAGGTACCCAGTAGATGTAAAGGAGTTGATTGTTTTCATCATTGGCTTTTATGCCAAATGATGCTAAAACTGAAGTGTGATTTTTTACAATCTCATCCCTCGATATTGTAGTAGGGGTATAAGTAGGGTTTCCAGATGAACTGTCGATGCCCAACTCCTTCACCAGTTGAGATAGTGTTTCTTACACACAAACAGTATATTGTTAGAAGCTTTGTCTGCAGGGACAATGACGTAATTTTCATGGAGGTTGGAAAGAGTTTTTACTGCAAGGGGATCTTCAAATATACTGGGATTTCTGGATTTTATTGTTGTTTTTAAGCGCCGGATGCGATTTACAATTAATGACTTTATGGACCTGATCCAGTCGGACAATGTCTCAACGTCCTCTTTCTCTTTCTTTGCCCACTTCCTAGCATAGTCTTCAACTGCATCCATCAAAATCTTGATATTGTACTTCCAGTTGATGTGCTGGGGCTCACGGAACTTGGGACCTTTTGAGAAGATATCTGGTAGTTTCAGGTTGTCTACGATATCAAGGTCAATTAACAATACTACAGACACTTCCATATCAGCCTCATTTCTTTGACCTTCATCTTAAAATTGACAACAAAGGTAAGCTGCAAACGTAACTGTTTGACAAACGCCATGACCTCATTTTTCCAATTGTCAACTTCCGTTTTCTTTGTAATAATTTCCGACAACGCCAGCATATGGAGTTAACATCTCGTGTAACTCATTCGCTACTCAAAGGCCTGAAGTCGATACAGTGACTACCCTGATAGAGCTTGGTTGCTCACAAACAGACTACTTAAACAAGGGTATGTTTTCAATAGCTTGAAGTCATAACTTCATTAGTTTTATGGTTGACATCACGATCTTGTGGACCGGACTTTTTCCTTACAGCTGAAATTGATTTTCGTCTACTAGATTTGACTTAACTGTGTCCCGTTCCCGTCTTTGCTACATTCACTGCAAACAGGACGGAACTTCTTACTCTTGTGAAAGATACCATATATCTTGAATTCGATCATATGCAAGAACCTATTTTTCTTTTTCAGAATTTTGGATTTGAAAGTTATTTTCCTCTGGAATCCCGTATCATACGCCCCCTACCCATTATCCAGGGACAATTGAAGGTCAGTGGTAATCTTCTTGAATGATCACCTCTGGTGCTTGTAAAACCCTTACCGCGTCTACAAAGCTAAAAAGCGTATGGTACCTCTGACCATACTAGAGCTTTGCCTCCACACCCCACTATCTTTAATACGGGACTTTCGAGATAGGAACTCTCGTGTAATTAAAGGCGTAAACGATCGCCTCGGATACCAGTAAGAAGGAATACTGGATTTCTAAAACTATTGAAATAAATATATACCACATAAAAACAAACTATTTATGAAATTGAAGTGCATTTATAATTTTTCCTATAAGAAAATTCTTTAACTAGATTTACAGCTGTCACGTGGTTAAACCATAAAAATGGCGGGAAAAAATTAAAAATGTTCAGAATGGAATGAAATTTGACAGGAATGTTCCTGAGCATGTGTAGAAACAAACTTTGATTTAAAAAAAAAAATCAAAATGGCGATCGTTGCTATGGGAACAGATTATGGCGGGAAATTTTCAAATTGCTCCAAAATGACTGAAATTTGACAGGAAGGTTACTTAGCATGTGTAGATACGAATTTTGGTCTTAAGACTATTAAAATGGCGACCGTTGCCATGGAAACTGCAAAATTGCGGGAAAAATTCAAATTCCTTCATATATGGTGAAAAATGGATATAAACTTGAAATAAGGCGAGAAAAGGGAAAATAATAATAAATTAACACTGTAAAAGTGCTCAAAAAAGGAAAATAACTTTAAAAAAATAAATATAATAGAGATATAGTAGTGAAATAAGTAAATTATGTACACAAAGGGATAAGAAGAGTAGAAAAAATGATAGAATAAAACTTGAAAATTGTGGGAAGAGAGAATTCACCCTAGAACAACAATAGCAGTCTTAACAATTAACGCAGACGTGATAGAAATACTGACAGAACAAGCCACTGCTGATTTCCGTTTTATAAAGATCACTCCCTAGAAGTTTGGAACAAGAAAATGTGAGAAATATCAACTCATTCATTTAGTCAACGCCATCCAAAATATATCTTTTTACAGCATAATAGGTCATTCCGGTCAAAACGGTGGCCAATTGGAAATACAAAGTACTTCCGGTCCCCGCATGCGCGCTCCTTTATCTCTCTATATGACTCCTGTGGGGTCACGTGTCGAACTATCATACAATATATTACAAAATTTGAATTTGTAGATGAAATTTTTGTATTTATGATTAACAGTAGGTAAGAAAATATACCCCTTCTTAAACCAACAATTAACCATAAAACACTTTCTTAAGTGATGTTTTAGTTTGAATGCATATGAAGGTAAACAAATGACACTATGTTCAGTCATGTACTCTAAAATTTCAATTAAACATTTTAATTAGCCTAATTAATTAGGGTTCTTAAATGACATTTGAACTATAAATTCACTTCTTTAAGTTGGCTATTTTGGCTAAGTAATGTTTATTCTACATTCCTCTAAAAATTTTAACTTGTACTGAAAAGTTTGATTAAAAGTGATTTTGGAGCTGTGTCATGGTGCGGCCTACGCCCTCTCCACCAACCGGGTAACTTAAGAAACACTTTTCTTTTATCATGTTGGTACAAATAATAATTTTCACATTCAAACCTTTTGTACTCAATTGTATGAATACACCTTAGCTGGCTCCCAGACTAATGACTAAATATCAGTGTATTGCATCAAACTGCAAACTAATTTTGAGCTAATAGACTTGATTATAGCAAAAAAAAATGTCACACTTAAATAAGAACTCTTCATTGAATATATTCCTAAACATGGGTCAAAGGTTAAATACTTTTGGAAGTAAACTCATTCAGTATGATATACATGTGCACCTATTTATTGAACTATAATGATAACAGTTATGTCTTAATAGTCAGATTAATACACAAAGTTCTTATACAGTTTATGACATATCTTAGATTGCCACTGTAATTCTCAAGCAAAACTTAAGATATTTTTTACAATATAACGTATAATAATAAGTAGAACTATGTAGCAAGTAATGTTTACCTCCACAAAGACTTTGATATTCATCTTCAGCACCAATACAGTCGTTGCTTTCATCACAAACGTCACTGTTAAGTATACATGCACCATTACCACATGTAAACTGTCCTTCAGCACATTCTGTAATAGAATATATAGCGTATGTTTTAAAGCGAATTAATACAGTTCAAAAGCTTCACCGTCAGACCGAAACAGTCTCCTAACAGCTTTAGAATTGTTATGTAAAATTGCTGATAAGAATAAATCGTCATTTTTCGTCCATTTTGCTGCAAATAAACGCGTTTTTATCGACGGTGTGGTTGTGGTTTTTTTTTTCGGCGGTTTTCTCGAAAGAAATCAATTTTCGGTGAGCATGTCTTTTATTCAACTTTTTATACCAGCGACATGAATTTGGCAAATCAAAACAAAATTAAAAAATGTCAGTTTTACAGATTAAGTTGAAACAAAATCGCTATGAGTGTTTAGTTAATGACAATTACACCTCTCAAAACTTGTATTCAATTGGTTTGTTATGTATAACGAACTAGGATTTTTGTCTTTTTATTCCCATTCCTTCCCTTATAAATTTTAACATTTGTTCAAAGCATTTTTAATTGCACCTTTTTATATCAAATTATTAAACATTTCATTGTCCTAATAACATTCTAATAAAAAGTTTATTAAAAAAACGTCTAGCTTCATTCAAAATGGCCCTTATTCAGCCCTTTAAACTCATAACAAAGAGCTAAAATGAAACATTTGATTACTTCGTCCCAACAGCTTGATTACTTCGTCCCTACAGCTCTTATTTCTGTTTCTTCTCATACAAACGTCTCCTGGAAATATGTTTTGCCGTTTGGTCCTGACTTGGTACGGGCATTTCAAAAGAAATGGTGGGTTAAACCGGTTTTATGGCTAGTCAAACCTCCCATTCCATCAACATGCAAATGGTAGTGTCCGGTAGCAACTCAACAACAATTGCCATTCAAAGGTCGTAGACAGTTAAAAGAAATGATCATCCTAGTATTTAGCAAAGAAAGAATCTTGAATCAGAGTTCGGACTGACACTTCAAATTTTTTTCACACGGGACTGATATTTATTAAAGAATGTTTTTAATGATTTATTTTCAAACCTTCATTAATCAGCCGGTCACAGAGATAAATATGTCTAATGAAAAAGGTCTGTATTATTTGTGCTAATTCTCGCGTAACGAATCAGCTGTGAAAAATACACTCCGTAAGCAGGAGAAGCTGGAATGTTACTGTCCATGTTAGGGAAATACAATTGATGTGTGTTCCAGCCGATCATTGCATAGACTGATCATAATCCTCTCACATTTCTTTATAGACTGAAAGAAAAAACAAAAGACTTTTGCGGTGGAGTTTGACTTTACAAGGCGTTTCATTTAAAAATGAAAACAAAAATAAGAAGACATCTGAATTTATCTTTTAAATTAAGATCTCTTCTTATTTTTGTTTTTTATTTTGACTCTGCCCAATTCAGGTGGTTAACAACTCTCTTGACTGTTGTATTTTTGCATTATATAACCACCTCGCAACACTTATTTTGTTTCATTTAAACATGCATTGTCAGGGGTTTCATTAATTTCATGACACCTAATTGTAAGTAGATTTGTTTGCTACTAATTTTTTTCATTGCACTCAAACATTTTCTTTTGTGAGAGATTTATAGGTAATTGAATATTGCAAAATAGTCAATTAATGTAATGTATCGTATGCATTATCTTTTATTTTTTAAGACCTTAATATTGTGTAATTTGCTTGGCCTAGTCATGTAATTTGTTTGCAATAAACAATGGACAAGGCTGTTGATATTTTTTCACATTAGAATTTTCAGGTACTTTGATTTAAGTTTTTGGTTGTCAATTAGAAAAGAACTTTCCAGTTATTTCTTGTGAAAGATGATTCTAGAAAAATGTATGAATAAAAGGCAGGAAAAAGGGGGTTGTCCATTTAATTCATTCTTCAGGATTATTACGCACATCTTTTGCATTTTAAATCGACATCTGCTATTGTGAACTTATTATTATTCATTTAGTGAGGACTATCAGAATTATTTATTGGGACATATTCAAATGGAATTAGTAATTGTCAGATAAGTTCTTAATTATATGTCTCATGACAGGAGAAAGTACTGTGAACACTATCATTAAAAAATTTAATTTACGACTTAATTTTATGTATCGTTAAGCCGATTGTTTATCCAACGAAACCCGGAAATTATCATCAACAGCTTCGATTCAATGGCACTTTGAATATTCCTGTTCCTCGATATATCACAGACTTCAAAATACTGAAAGAATTATTAATAACTGAGGTTCAAGATGTATTGTACACAAACAAGAACTATCAAGTGTTGGGCTCTTTTACATCAATGAAAAGGTAAAGCAATTAAGATTGGCGGACATGTGCACAAAATTTACAACAATTAATGTCCAGAATATTTAAAAGAAAATTTTGTTAAAGTTATCGTCCATCACAAACATAATATAAGATCATGTCATTTCAATTATGTAGTTACGAAAAGTAAAGGTTAGGACCGGGGGTAGGACTCCTCCTCATTTTTCTATGATGGAATATTAAAGATGGAACGAGCTTCTAGTTATCAATCACAACGATTTCAAATTATCCGTAAAACAACATTAAAGGATAATTTATCAAAGAGGTAGGGCGCTTTTAGTGGCGATTTTGTTCACTAGGTAATTTAAATGCATGTGTCTTTATTCAGCGGTGGTAATCACGTGACTAACGTCGGTTTCACAGTGAAAATATGACCGCTTCAGCCTTAGTTTTTGTACTTTACTCTCTTTTAAGGGAATTATATTAAATTCTTACAAGTCTACGGAATACGGACGGCTTAGAAGTGTAAGAAAACATCTTTTTCCTCTCTGCATATCTTGTAATTATGCCAAACACTTCAACAAATGTACAAATCAAAGTAGGATACAGTCAACATTTATTAGTTCTTTTTACGAATTTCGACTTTTTTCACCGTACAATCAGTATGGGCTTTGTTTTAAAATAATGTCAAATGATTAAATTTTCTGACCCAGCTGTTTTCTTTCTCAAAACTACCAGAACTTACGAGTATTTATAGAATATCAAGAAATGATACAGTCAACACTTACTTAAAGTTCGGATATAGTCAACACGCAGTTTTTTAATTCTTAAATATTGTTTGGTTTTTTTTTCTTTTTTTTTTCAGAAAACACTCTAGGGAAGGTCGACTAGCTTGTAAATTTTGTACATTTTATACAAAGACGTAGTATTATATGAATTCACGTGACTGAAGCAAGGAGATCAAAAGCCAGAAACACACTATTTTTAAATTTTTTATTTTGTATGACACAGCTAGAAACGCTCTATAGGCGAAGTAGCATAATTATCATTTTTGTATATTTAGGATAAATCAAAGCATAATATTATGAATTCCTGTGTTTGAAACAAGGGATTACCTGGATCATAGGTTTCAAATATTCAATAGGTCATAGGATCATTCCTTGCCATCCTGGATATGCAAACATAAGTGGAAGGGGGAGAGACTATTTTCGGGACACCGGGATGGACCATTTTAGCTTTGGGAAATCGGGATAGACCCTTTTTAAGACAGGGAAATCGGGATGAAAATGCCATCGGGACACGGGTAAGGGGTGTTTTAGGTCCGGGAAATCGGGATTTTATGATTAAATTTAACGGGATTGGCCAAAATTGGTTTCTTAAATACAATCTTCCGGGATCGGGACTTACTCATTTTTATGACGGGAAATCGGGAAGGGACCCCCTTTCGCCCTCCCTCATAACTGACATATTTCTTCGGTAGTCCATCCTAGAACCTTTGTGGCTAAATTTATTTTCAAATACATCGGCAAACGAATACCGAAACAAGAACGAGGAAGGTGGAATTCTAAAATCATAAATCCAAAATCACGGCAATTCAAATCCAACACGAATTCAGACAGTATGACAAAGACAAAACAAATAAACAAAAATGAACAAGAACGCCACACAATAACAGTTTGATATACAAACAACACAGAAAAGGCACTGACAGTGTGAACTCCCTCTGAAAAACGGAGAGTATCACCAGGTTATCCGGAAAGGTAAGTATGATCTGCTTCACGCGTGGCACCCGTCACACTGCCAGTGAAAAGTCCGGTTTTGTCACAGTCGGTGTATGTCAGTCTGGTAACAAACCCTGGATGGATTCGTGGTTTCAGAGAAGATCTTTAAATACAGTTTAATAGGGTCCAATTTTTGACATATTTACTGTTTGTGGCCATCTTTGATTTAATGCGGATAAGAAGGAACATAAGTTAATAAAGGGGGCCAAGCTAGATTCCCAAAAGTCTTGTGGTTTCAGAGGCGAATATTCTTGAATGTTTTCACAAAGGTTCCAATCTTTAATTATGTAAAACTTGCAGCTATCTGCCATCTTGGGTGACGCTAAAATGTACCAGACACAATTTAAAAGGGTTGAAAGCAACAAAGGACAACTGTCAAGAGGTAATTTTGTGGTCGTCTGATCAGTTTCAGGGGAGAAGATCTTTGAATTAGTTTTGCCATAAGTACAATTGTAAATATATCCCTGCTGGTGTACATGATGTGTGGTATATACTTAATCGGACTTGCCAGACAATAAATGGTAACAACATAAGGAATATTGCACCAATTTTAGTTATTTTGTTTCCGCAGTCGACCATCTTAATTTGGTACGGACTTGCCGGAAACATTTTCAAAGAATAACACCCAGAAATTGTTGTAACCGATTTTTTTTCAATTTCTCTAGAGTTTTAGAGGAGATCATTAACATGGAAAGTTAATGACGTTTGGACGGATAGACGACGGACGCCAAATTATGGTAAAAGCCCAGAAACCCTGCAACAGCACACTGAGGTTATTGATAAGAACTGCACTTACTCTTAAAAAACATTAAGAAGACATTGGTACAAACCTTACGGGTAACAATACTTCGCGCATGTTTTCCATTTTAGTTCACCTGTCCAAATGGTCAGTGTGATCTATTGTGATATCATCACACATGGGCTGTCCTCTTCCATTACTCATCCATCATACATGTCTTCAGCCCGGAACATAATTTTTCAAAGAACCTTATATAAATAGGAAAACATGTTTTGACATTATCTCTGAGTATGGAGGGTCCTTAGGAAAGATAAATACGTTTTCTTTTGCGATCCGACAACATTTAATGCCACAAGCGGGGAATAAAGTTTAACATTGCAACCAATATAAAATATTTTGACACTATGAAAGCAAATGAAACCAAGCTGTACTCAAATGATGAATTAAGGTTACGGTTTTACAGATATTGCTTATGTTGGTCCTTTATGACAACAAACACGGCTACCACATCGACACATAGTTTAACATATGCAACATCGTGTCCCCTGGAACTAAGAATTGTAATTTTTCGATACTTTTTTTTCTAATTATGTATGTAACGAGCCCATTAAATACATATATTTGTTAGTTCTTTATATCAGTATTCGCTCAGAATCAATTTATGATGAAAGTGTTACAGGATTAGCATCTGATTTCAGTTTTTAAAAAAGGACTTACGATATTACTTGATCTTAAAGACAACGTCACTCTACAGTGTTCTAGCCAACGTGTGCCAAGGTTCGAGAATTTTTGTAAAAACGTTGGTACACGATGACATTGCAGAAATTCTTTTGTTGAACACTTTCATAGCGTCATACTTACAACATACAACGCACAGAAACTTATCCATAACTTATTTGGATAACAAAATGTGTAACAGGGTGCGCTAACGTTTCAAAAGCGTCCACTAGCGTACTTGGCATGTACCAAACGCATTTACAACGGCCTTTTAACATACATCGAACGTCTGCATAGCTGGAAACATAGCGGTAAAGACCATATTTTGACGATCTTTAGTCAGATTAGTTTCAGTTCTTCATCCCAGTGTCATTATGGAAGGAATAAATCGAAGAAAACTCCACCGAAAAAAGGTGGAAATTATTGCAGGAGTGGAAGGACTCAAATAATTTTTTTAAAAAAAAGTTAATTTCAAATTAACTAAGTCGGTATGTTGTTGAAAGAGTCAGCGATGTACATTCCTTTGGAATATTCACATGTTCTTTTACCACTCCTTTTTTAATAAAACATTGGGGTGCTCGTTAGTTACTAGGATGCTTATGAGAAACTATCGCACACAGCTTGTGTATAACGTACTTCTGGCGTTCGTTTAACGTTTGCATAATATGTCAACATGTTGGTGAACGTTAGAAATTTTGAGTATGTTCAAAATTTTCCGACACACTCAACATTCAATACGCATTTAAATTCGTAAAATGTAAAGGACATGCCCCTTAGTTATACAACGCACGCCACCTTGTACGGAAATATTTTCCGACACACTCAACATTCAACACGCATTTAAATTCGTAAAATGTAAAGGACATGCCCCTTAGTTATACAACGCACGCCACCTTGTACGGAAATATTCTCACACGTCTGCACGCGCTGGCGCTAAGCTTTATAGTGTGACAGAATAATGTTTTGTTGCTCAATTTTACTAGTACCAGGGTTTGTTTTTCTGGACGAGAAGAGCGTTTTCTTAAATATACAAAAAAACAACACTAGAATTAAAGAAATAGTGTGTTGACTATATCCGGGTTATAATTTAGTGTTGACTGTATCATTTCATGATATTCTATAAATATTCGTAAGTTCTGGTATTTTTCTGAAAGAAAACATAAAGGTCTGAAAATTCACTCATTTAACATCATTTTAAAGCAAAGCCCATACTGATTGCATGGAGAAAATGTCGAAATTCGTAAAAATAACTAATAAATGTTGACTGTATCCTACTTTGATTTGTACATTTGTTGAAGTGTTCGGCATAATTATAAATTATCCAGAGAGGAAAAAGATGTTTCCTACACTTCCAAGCAGTCCGTATTCCGTAGACTTGTAAGAATTTAATACAATTCCCTTAAAATAGAGTAAAGTACAAAAACTAAGGCTGAAGCGGTCATATTTTCACTGTCAAAATGTTTACTGTATCCGACGTTAGTCACGTGATTGCCACCCCTGTTATTTATGTCTATAAGACACTATATTTAACCGATCGATTGCGTCATATTGTTTATATTTACCTGTAGTATCCCAAGGTATTTCTCTGCTGACCAAGACTATTAACACCCATTATTATGCTTCCTGTAAGAAACTGCATTAATAGTGTCTAATATACTATTTTGTCATAGTATACCTGCAGCCATGTACTGCCTGTCACGTGACTTGGTAGGCGGAGCTACAGTATTGTCAATCAAATAGTGATGAAATCTTGCTTGTAGGGATCTACTGTCAACGTTAATTTGGTAATATTTCTAATCAAATAAAGTGTTTACCTATCTCTTCATTTTATATCATGAAACAAGTGCAAGGGAAGTTTTTTTTTTGCCATCACGTATATTTTTAGACATGTGTTAAAAATCTAAGAATGCTATTCCTTCCAATATAAAAATGTTGAAAATTCCTGCTTTCTGCTTTGCAAAAGAGCTAGAAGTGTCGGAGAAATTAAACTTTTCTTCCGGGCACAGTAAAAAATGCACCTCGTGTATATATATTAGTTAAATTTGAGGTATTTCATTGATTAAAAAGAGGGTTCCGTTAAAAGAACATATTAGAATAATAGGATGCTATTAACAGACGCATTGTCTGTGTCGAGATGGGAGCGCAATGTCCACAACTTTGATCTAGCTGGGACGTTTTGTCATATGTCGAGACCTGTCGCTGGTTGAGAGCTTCTGTTTTCAGTAAGATAGTGAAGATATGTATGCCGATTTCGTCAAGTGGTGCTGTTAAAGGGTATTAATGTTGAGGCAATAATAGTAAAAAATTGTAATTTGCATGGTCCTACGTATATCTAGAAAATACAACTGGTTGGTTTTATCTAAAAGGTTCATACATCACTTCTTCTTTGATACTACAGGAAAACATTCCAATATAAGGAAACAAAGTGACTAACATATTCTTATAGCTTCTTCAAGAACTGTCAATATCAATGTTTTCTTGCAACTTTAAAGACGCATTGCTCAAATGGTACAAAGCATATATACACTTTGCTGATTTTGATTTTCATGCCTTGTTAAACGGTTTCTGTGCATTTTTAACAAAGATTGAAGCGGTTTTTTTTCTCTGAATCATAGAAAATCTGATTTTCTTTCTTTAGTCATTGCTAAGAGTAAGGTTAAGTTCTAACAATAATCTGGCTGAATAAAAAAAAATATTTACCAATAAAATATTTCCCAGACACCCGAAACGTATCCTATCTAAAATTTTGTACATAATATTTCTTTATGCACACCACTGCAATTCATTTTATTGAAAGGACGATATATCTCGAGGTTTAACCATTACTACCATATAAATAG